>DWEC01003195.1:0-10844 GCA_018245735.1 Microceris miodesmiata
CTAATAACGTAACATTATGCTTGTATATAGCGTAAAGGCAGACAGGGGAGTGTAGCACACTCCCAAATTTCACCAGTTACATTTACGTCCCACTACATAGCAGGTCATGCACCGGACACACATCCATACTCAGAGTTAATACTGCTACTACTAGGATTATCAAGATAGTAAAATCCAATCGCAACCGACTCGACGATCGAACCCAGGACCTCTCAATCGCTAGCCACGCTTGCTACCACTCGACCTAGTCAGGAAACTCATCGACTAACGACTAATTTCAAATAAATATTGAAGTCTAAGTTACCTTCTTTAATGATTGGATTCGATATCTCCGATTACTTACAATTATTATTTTTTCATTGTAATACTCCATCAACGTTAACATTTAAAAGAAGGTCGACGCGACTTTTTCAGTAATAATTTTTTTTTAAATGATAATATTAGCGACTTTTAATTTTACTTATTGTTATTATTATTCCATTACAATAGGTCGGGCTAGAGAACACCGATTGCTAAATGCGTATTTGGCACCTTCCATTTTCTTTACATTAATACTTGTCTTATAAAAATATAATATCAGGTACTTTTTATTTTATTTTACTGCCTCGTAGGTTGAGTGGTTGCATGCGCGATTGCCGATCAGCAGGTCCTGGTTTTAAAGCCCGGGTGGGATACTAAAGGATTTTTCTAATTTAGAATTTCTATTAGTGGCTCGGAGTGTGGATCAGTGCCAGGTATATATCACGTATTCCATGGAACGTAAACGCAACTGGTGAAATGTGGCAGTGCACTACACTCCTCTGCCTACCCCTTCGGGGATTACAGACTTGATGTTATGTTTTTATTTTACTTATTTAGACAAAGAACACCGAATAATGAATGCCTATTTGGCTTTTCAACTTCTCGATCTGCCAGTATCAAAAATTTGTGGGAAGTTGTACCAATATTACGTAATGTACATAAACAGTAGTTTTGAAAACCAGAATTGCCTTTTGATGTACTTTATGATCACGTGTTTCATGTCAATGAATTAATTTAGAACTGAAGTTGTATATGTGTACAAAAATGATTAAAACTTCGGCTTATTATAAAAAAGTTTTAATTAACTTGTTGATGAAGCTGTTCTTAGAGTAAAATATTCAAACGAAAGCACGTGCCATGATTAGGTGTAATTGGGAATTTGGTGTGATTATGGTTAAAAAGGAATCTATATATTAATACTAGAAGCAAAACCTTTGGACTGTTTTTTACGAAAATTGCGCGGACGGTCTTCCGTGCTATACAGAAGTATGAAATTTAGCACACTTATAGTTCATATAGAGAGGAAGTGCAGAATGCTAATATTTTTAAATAAGCGTAGTCTTTGACATTAGAACGTAGACCACGCTGAAACTGATATTTTTATGATTTACGATTGAATTTCGATCGTTACTGATACATCAGTTTAAATAAAAAACGAACTCACTAAGATAGCGTAAAGACCTGAAATGAGTCTTAGCCTCCGATACCAATATCACACCTTGATCTGTTTTGCGCTTCCTCTGGCCAATTTTCCACCGGAAGCAAATATATAATACATATATAAAATATAATATATATATAAAAATAAAAGTCCAACGGTTGCAGGCACATGCTGGATGCCACAAGCCGAGGTCAGGGCGTAACGGCGCTCATTGGGGGATGCATATGTCCAGTACTGGACTGAGATAGGCTGATCAAGATTCCCGCACTTATAAAGTTCGCACGTGAATATTGTGGATCTTGCCTTTCTCCTTCAGCACTACACAGCGCGGCCGGTCTACTGGTACTAACTCTGTGAAGAATCACAAACATCAATCACCCTAATTAAATCAAAGCATATATACGCTATAACAAACTTTCCTCTTCTCTTTATTATATTTATCAATACTAGTCATCTGTTCATTTCTTTACTAAGCTGGCGAATTCTGTACTCCGGCGCCCTAAGCGTATGTCGGATGTTTTAAGCGCTTTTAAAGCTTCCGATGTAGCTTAACGATTATTACCTAGCATTAGTAAGCGGAATTTGCTACTTAACGTGCCTTCCGGAGTACGGAAACGCTCGTGGAGGTTTGCCGCTCGCAGCCACCCAGTGATGAGCCGACCGCAGACGCCATTGCTGCGTTTTACAGATCGCTTGCAATTTGCAACCGCACTGAGCTACGAGAGCTTTATATCATTTTCCTTTTTCGAGTTTTGTATATCTTAATCATCATTTTATAGTTCTCCTGTTACAATACTAGTGTCCTCCTAAAATGAGAACGTTAAGGCCAGATCTGCCAGCCACACCAAGGGTGGGCAGGCTCAAAGAATTCAAAACTATTCCCTGGAGTGAGAGATTGGATTCAAAACTATCAATGCATTTCGAGTTCTAACGATCACCAAATGTACTATAAATAGTCAGAACTTTGCTTTATATAGTTCCACTAAGCTCTTAGTAATTAGCGCCGTTGTGAAAGCAAAGCTTCCAATAATACTGGTATAAGCGTACATTACATTGGTCCGGGTATAATTTTAGCTCCCGAAAGGATTAACTACGAATAGTACAATGTGAGGCTACACACGCTTGAACAAGTTATTCACTGAGCACAGAGTTGGTAACCTCGCCAATTATCATTGACATTGTTACTTAACTATATTAGAAATGATGGTAGGCGAAAAAAGTTACAGCTCAGTGGATTTGTTATATTCTACGGAACTAACTACTATCGTAAATACTGTTTTCATATTAGATACTAAGCACTTTGTAACAGCATATTTTTTTAATAAACCCGCCTTCATAAATGCTGGTGTGAAAACAAATTATGAAACGATAATGAAGTAAGCGCAAATTAGAATGCCGCTGTAGGTCTGGCTATAAAAGGCTTAACGCACACAGATTATATGCAGTTACGCGAACACACACATTTATGTTGCATAGAGTAAAATCAGCTTATATTTATATATTTATTGTAATTATTGCGTAGATAAAGTTGTTAAAGTAAGTGAAAATTAGAATGCGGCTGTAGGTCTAGCTATAAAAGGCTTAACGCACACAGATTACAGTTACGTAAACTCACAAATTTATTTTACTCCGTGTTTTAAAAGCTTATTTTAATATATTTATTGTACATTACTGCGTAGATAAAGTTGTTAAAGTAAGCGAAAATTAGAATGCGGCTTTAGGTCTAGCTATAAAAGGCTTAACGCACACAGATTACAGTTACGCGAACTCACAAATTTATGTTACTCAGTGTTAAAACAGCTTATTTTAATATATTGTACATTACTGCATCCATAAAGTTTTTACAACGTAGCTGGCTGTTATCCAATACGTTCTCTCTATGCAGTAAATGGTGTGTTGGTTCAATAGTTCATAAACTTCGCTGGTGAGCCGAAAGTTGTGAGTTCAATTCTCACCTAAAGCAAAATTTTATTTACCCGTAAATATTTATACCCGATTTATTTACCCGTAAATTGGGTCTAATTAGTATCTTGCTGTATATTTTTTTAACTTTCACTATAAATTATTCATGACGATTTATTTAGTTTATTACGTAGACTGCCTCGTTGGTTGAGTGATTGCAAGCACGACTGCCGATCGGGAGGTCCTGGGTTCAAATCCTGGTCGCGTACTACTAGATATTTCTAAATACGAAATTCTACTAGTGACTCGGAGTTTCAATTTGTGACACCGGGCACAAATCGCAATAAGCTCACCACCTGTTTCATGGGACGTAAACGTAACTGGCGAAAGTGAGAGTGTACTACACTCCTTTGCATATCTCTTGGTGACGTGACGTTACGTAGTTTATGTACGTACGTACGTACGTACGTATGTATTTACGTACATTTAATAGTAAAATAGTTACGTAGTTTATTACGTAATATGTAGTTATTACGCTGCACGGACATTTTATTGAAACTAACCCATAAATTTGTACCTAAAGCTAAAGCTGTAGCTTGCTTGCTGTAGCTTAGCAACTAGTTGAAAAGTTTTGTAGAATATTAATGTAAGTCATGGCTAAATTATGTTAAATATTGAAAATATATTTTCAGAAAAACATGTCCGTACATAACAAACATAATATTTAATCATAATTAAACATGAGTCACCTGAGATATTTATTCCGTAAGAGTGAAAAAAAATATCAGAAAAACCTTCAGAATTGAAAATTCTTTCTTGTAACAAAATTATATTCCCACATTCAGTTTCTCATAACATACGAGTACGAACTGAAACATAATAAGCTGCTGTCTATAAATCCGCTTCCCGCCGATAATAATAGAACCAAAAAATCCATCTCAAAAGAAATATGAGTTTGGCCCATTCTCAAGCTCAGCTAGGAATTTTTCATATTGGCACGTTGCGATTTAGATGAAACATACGAGTGATAACAAGTACACGGGTGGAGTGTAAGAAACCCTGTCGACCTATCGAGTAAACGACAGTGTAAATTTGTCAGTGTATACGAAATTGACAAGTAAGTGTAAGAATTGACAAGTAAGTGTAAGAAGTAAGTGTAAGAAATTTGACAGTATATACGAAAAGACATTGTAAATTTTAATTAAACCGACAAAATTATGACTAATACAAGATATTTAAATATCACCATTCAAATGTACCAAATTACCCAACTTTCAGATACTAACACAGAATTTTTATATATAATTTCCTAAATAACAACGTTTCCAATAATTGAATCTACTTAAACTTCACTCATATTTTAATGACGTAAATTGCTTGGCGCACAATATTTTTGCCTCCCAACTGCAACAGCATAACCCGAGTTTCATGCCGTATGTTTCCACTTTCAGCTATAACATGGGGTACATTAACGCTAAGAACGGCTGTTAGGGACCCTCGACCCCGCAAAAGGCCTTTACGCCCTCGCCAAGAAGTATTGAGAGTAAGACTGCGAAACTCAAGTGTGTTTCAGCGATACTTTGAAACATATTACTACTTTCTTTCAGTCGAGATCGTCAAAGAAATACCCAAGTGGAAGACACTGAGTTCCTTATTGTATATGTATATGGTTTAATTAACTGTGATATTCTGTTCACTAAAATGACACTGAGCCGAGGTCAGGGCGCGATGGCAGTCATTGGGGGAAGCCTATGTCCAGTAGTAAACTGAGATGGGCTGATGATGATGATCATGTTCACTTAAGTTTCTATGTATTTATAACAAAAAATGTCGTCAGTATTCGGCCGTTTAAAGGCATGCTATGCTGGGCCGCCATGCTGACTAATCACGGTTGGCAGACTTTATTTGTATTTGAAAAAAATATAGAGAATCTTAAGCAGTATTCGTCAATTTTCTGTGTTGTCCTTCACCGTTACAATAAATCATATTTAACCTTAAAATGTACATAACTTTCGATTGTTGAGGTTCGTGAAAAGAATGGAGCCGCAGACTTTAGGAATGTGGGAGGCAAATTTCTAACTGCTACGCTATGATTGCTGCTATAATAATAGATAAAAAGGTATTATAGATAAAAAGGTATAACCGTATCTATACGGTTATGAAAAATATAAAGGTCCGATGTCCAAAAGATTTCCTTCCAGACTTATAGTTAGAGTACTTTATTTTTTCATGAGGCTGCCTATAATATCTATAAAGGAATTCTAATATAGGCTTGTCAGTGCGAATCTTTTTTATTATTATTATTCACAGCCAGTTGTTCAGGTTATTGTAACCAACCATCTCAATGAGCCATTGGCTTCCGAACACTGATTCCAGCCGTCTTGATATATGAGATATAAATTTTTATATCTGTTCTATGTTTGGGTTTCTTGTATTTCTTGTATCTGCCTTCGTACGTACGCTTCATAGAATATGAATAATTTGTAGAAATACAGAACAGGAAGGAAAGTCAACAAATGTTAAAAAACCATTGCCGTTTGTGTTTGCGTTCATCCACTGCTGATATATGTCGGTAGTTTTGATTTAATTTAGTTAGTATTTCTAGGTTAGTTAGTAATAAGAATTTAGAATACATTTAGTATATAACAGTACTCATTTAATCTAATCTCCTGAAATTAGTCCACAATTTCATCTACGCCTAAAAATACACATGTATTTATTATTATCTGACATCTGCTGATATTGATATTTATTGATCACACCAATAATATTGAAACTTCGCATTCCATGGCAGTGGAATTTTAATAATTCGACTGATTTTTTAATACAAAACTGTTACGTTTGGTTACTGGGATATTTGTGCAAAAAGTTGTATTCTGACGTCGCTGTGGAAAACTCAAACGGCGTTTAGTAAATAGATTTGAAAGCTTTTAGCGAATAGGATAGTCAACTCGAGAGAGTCTATTAAAGTTTAAAGAAACAATATTCTCAAAGCTGAGAACACTAGGCTCTGAAGTTCATTATCTGAAGTTAGGTGCTAACGGCCCTTAAAATATGAAAAGGCTTAAAACGGACTGTTGGTTACGTAGGCGCAAATGAATAAGGGAATTGAAAGTAATTAAAACGAAGGAAATTGAAAGTGTAATTGAAAGGAATTGAAAGAAGTAAATTCAAAAATCCAAAAGCCAAAGTCCAAAGTAAATCATTGTGGAATGTAAGAATGTTAAATAGGATGTGAAATGAAAATCTCTACTTGTAAAAAATATTAAAATAACAGAACGAAGACTTTCATGTTCCTATCACTAACCGTCATACAATTATAAAGTCAGAATAAGTAGGTTTATATAAAACTATTAAGTATGTAAGTACAGTAAGTGATAAAATCAGAAGCCTACTTAGCCGGCGTGCTTATATTATGAAGCCCATAATAACTATAAAAGATGCAAGTCAAGTGGATCAGACATATTTGGCAATCGGTACTCTCTGCCAACCTCGTAAAAGATCTAATGTAATGCACTAATATCATCATTATCATAAATATGCAACAAACAAGCGAGGTTGGAGACGTCATAGATCTGCCTTCTGTTTTGAGGGTATGAGAAATATTTTCCACAATACGCCCTTATTATAATCACAGTAGCGGTCCGCATGTTAAGTGATTGCGAAGGTGCGACCCGCATTAATCGGACACGTTTGTACAAAGGATTCCTTTCAAAGCCCTTGAAAGGTTATTAATTCAAACCCCGTCTATCCTTCACGGCCTACAATGCTGAAACATGAGTGCCTCTCAATGTGGCAATCACCCTTATTTTACCTGTGAAACTGGCCTAAGAAATAAGAGTTTTGATGAAAAATGTAAACGAAATTAGAATTTGATTTACTAAGAAATGCTGATGTAGAAAGAAATAATAATTATTTTTTTCATACCATCTCGAGCCTACCCGAGATGAAATTTGCATATAATGTCGACTATTTATAAAAATCTGAAATAGCAATGAATACTTTTGTCAATTAAGTTAGTATGTATAATAATATCTTTCCAATATATAACAATAATAATAATAAACACTCGTATGTCAGACGAACTGTCTTTTATTAATACAAATATCTTGGAACGTTAGAAGATTCTAGATTTAAGTTACCGACCCGTGCTTCCTTAAAAACCAGGGTAATAGATTAAAATTAGACTTACATGTTTATAAATATTGTTTATAATATGTATCAAATGCTACATACGTGTATACATATATATACATTTACATGCCAAATGGTGCTTAAATATTAATAGGATTTCTTGGAAGTTGACAGCGAATATCCTTTGTCAAAGTTTGACACCGGAAGCAACACCGGAAGAGGGAGTATCGCATCAATATCCGCCAGCTCCACATGTACTAGCGAAAAAACGTATTATGTACTGGTTTGACTATGTTAAAAGAAAGGCAGATCAAAGAATGACAAACGGATATACAATGCGAATGTTGATGGACGCAAGGGCCACAGGAGACCAGGACTCGTCATCGTGTCCAAATAGTTCAAATACTTGTTTGTGGGGTAGTTAGAAGTCTCCGAAACCAGTGCGGAGACATGGAGAAAATGAATAATATTTAATAAATGGAAAACTAAAATGATAGGATCTGTAAGGATAGAGAGGTTT
Organism: Microceris miodesmiata; assembly: GCA_018245735.1. Classification (NCBI taxonomy): domain Eukaryota; kingdom Metazoa; phylum Arthropoda; class Insecta; order Lepidoptera; family Hesperiidae; genus Microceris; species Microceris miodesmiata. The sequence continues at coordinate 8,019 of DWEC01003195.1, forward strand.
GGCACTCGGTGCCTTCTGTCTACCCTGTAATTGACTTGGCATGACGAATCCAAAATTAGATTCTGGGCTTGCGTGTCGTTTTTTTTCATGTTTGTATATCATTAAATTGACGCATGTTTTGATGTTTTAATCAATGTGTTAAAGCAAATCAATAAATCGCATTTATCAACATTATAGTTCTTATTATTAGGTACATTTTAATTTTTAGTCTATTTAGATAAAAGTAGGTCGTAGAATTTGTAAATGACCAGATAAACATGTGGTTGTCTATAAGTTTCGTTCATGCTAATGCTGTGGATAATTATATATTAATAATTGACATAAATAGCGCAATTACCTCTAAATAAACTCCAAAAATGTAACATCACACCCGTAATCCTCGAAGGGATACGCAGAGAAGTGTAGTAGTTTCCCACGTTTCAGCAGATTCGTTTATGTTCCATGGAATGGGTAGTGAGCCTATTTCCATACACCGGGCACAGATCCAGACTCCGAGTCAGTACTTGAAATTCTAAATCATAAAAATTCAATAGTACCCGACCCGAGATTTGACTCCAGGTCCTCCCGATCGACAGTCGCGCTTGCAACCAGTGGACCAACGAGGCAGTCATCAGCAATGAACTCTAACAAATTGAAAGGTGGGACAGTGTAATAAAATACTTCTAAGTGTAGTGATAAAATCATAATGGATATGCAAATTGATATGTAGAGTGTGAGAGTTCGTGCATTGGCAAATTTGAATTGATCTATTAACGTCATACGTTCCACGTAGCTACCATTCCAGTATGCGCAGGCTTTAATCGCCAATTCGCAAAATACCATTCCTGGCAATGTTCATCGTAGCTATGTAATGTTGGCGGCGTATTTGCAACTGTTTAGGTAGGTTTAAACTTACCGCTTTCATGGAAAAGTAGGTTAGGATGAGAGAAGATTATGATAGGAATGCAATTTCGTGAAAGAATGATATCTCGTGTGTGACAGTTTAGTTTATGTTATGGCGATGTTTTTATGTATTTCAATTTATTGCCTACGACTACCTGCTTACGAAAAAGTCCTGGATGCGATCTTCGAATAAAAGAAACTAACATGATAGGTATCTTAATAGGTGACGGCGAGCTGTTACACTAGAATATCTGTACCCAATATCTGTAATATAATCAATTTTAGCAACGGTCATAGGAATTAATATTTTCATTAAGTACATTTTTAACAAGTTAAAAAATTGTGTTATAAAATCACATTATAAAAAAAGTGCATAGTTTACATTCCTCGAAAACTATATTTAATGTTAATGACCGTTATAGTAGCATTAATTGAATAGAAGATTTTTTATAAAAGTGAAGAAAGTAACAATAAATGAATAAATGATATTTTTTACGTTAAATTATAACGTAAGACATCCATCCTCAATCCGCAATGAAGTAATTTATCAGTACCTAATCCTCTCCGATAGAGACAGGAAAATAGCAACAGAGTAAAAGTGACCGAAAAATAAGTAAATAACGGCCACTAAAGAAACGTACATCCATATCTTTTCAAGACATGTGCCATAGTCCAATTCACTAACCTTCATTCATACGCCTAATCACTCCAAATCCCATTTCATCTCGTCTTTTATGAAAGCGTAAGCCTTGACCCTTTAAATCCTCATTTTGAGGCATTATACGTTTATAAATATTCAGTTGTCATTCCATTAGTATATACATATGTACATAATAATATATACTACATAATTTGTTCATCAAAGCAAGGAGTTCTGACAACTTTCCATTACCAAGAAATGAGTCGATAGAGCATAAGGTTACTTACTCTTACAGATAGCTTAATGTGCAATCATTATAAAATTACCATGAACATCTATACCTCTGCATCTGCTCACAAATAACATTGAAGATACTATAAACGTGTTAGCAACTTCACGAAAAACATAGTGTCTATTTCGGAAAAACACGTACTATTTTCGTCTAAAATCTTAAAGGATTAACTAGACGAATCGTTTCGCTAACCATTTTGGGGCCTTTACAAAACATTAGACAATTTGTGTTGCCCTAAATTCTGCCAACAAAAGAGTTAATCCACGTACATCACTCTTGTCCTAGGCCATTGATTAAGGCTCCAAAAAAATAGAGCTACATTGACTTGCCTCGATGTTATTAAGGTCACATATAATGTCACCATATCACTCATCCTTCACTCACCATTGTGTATAAGTTGAGTTACACGTCAGAAGACTTACGGCACATATTTTTCTATATTCGGCTAAATCTAGTGATTTATGTGATACAGTTATTAAGCCACACCTATTGATATCTGGTTTGATATTTACACGTTAATGATTTAGAAATTTATGAACAATTATAAACATCAAAATCTTAAAACATTTTCTGGAAATTTGTTCCAGTTAATATACAGAGGAGCTATAAAGTAATACTAGATTAGCGTCTGATGTTAAATGGTTATCGAGATTTGTGTATGGGTAAAACATCATAGAAGTTGGTATTGGGCTATCCTGGCTCTGACAGAGAGCTCTTATGACGAATTTTTCAAAGAAGTTCGCGCCACATTTTACACGGATATGTTAAAAAATGTATGAAGTTGCCTCACTTCTCCATTTCTTGGCTTCACTCTTTAACTAAATTGAAGTGAAATAAATTTGTTTACGCTATTATATTTCATAGTTTTTCTAATCCTTATACCTCATTTGAAAGCTCACTTGTTACATCGTTTCAATTACCTGGAATTCGGCTTGTGGGACGAAATGGGGAAAATAGGGAACCACTATTCCAACATTAATATCATATCTGTACATAGTTATATGATTTTTAA
>DWEC01003196.1:0-10843 GCA_018245735.1 Microceris miodesmiata
GCCACCTTTTTGCCCAAACCATAAAACAGATAAGTTTTTCTAAAACAGGCACCTCTTAATTGATTATAAACTTTGGACTACATACGGAAACCGAGCAAAAAATCACAATAATTAATCATTGGTGTAACGCCAAGAAATTTATTATGCGACTTAAGCCTCAATAGCGAAATATACGGCGAGTGCAAACCGTGAAAGTCAGTGGAGTGGACGCTGTGATTCTCCCTGGGCTCGTATCGACTAACGTAGCCAATATGTTAGGCGGGCGGCGTCGTAGGCATCAAGGCAGAGAGCCTGGGTTGCTATAAAGCACGGTGCAATAAAGAGAATGGATGCCGCCCATCGGCAGGCACCGGCCGCCGGCAGGATTACCCGAATCGCCACTATTTATCGCTCGAGCCTTGCGCCCAGGTGCCATCAATCTATTTAATGATCGGGTCAGCACATGCTCTAGGTCTTTTTGCCACTAACGCCCGCCCGTGCATAAAACGAAGAAGCAAAGGCGTAGACCGGGAGATGGACGTTTGATGAGGCGCTTTTGTGTCGATCGCCGACGTTAAAAGGGTTCCGGAACGCACTATCAGCAGTTATGTACTGAAGGTTTTGCATATTTTTTTACGCAACTCCGGCCGGCCTATGAAATTCACAATGGCTGCTGAAATATTTAACGGGCATCGAACAATTCGTCGTATATAAAGCTATTGAAATGGATGGATTCGTATAATCTTCTCCGCATATCTTTAATAACAAAAATATTTATTGTTCGCTTTCCAATCATATAACTGGGATTTCCATTTCGGGCTTATATTTTTTTAGTGATGTATTGTGCTGTGTTTGCGTTCAAATAATGATTATTATTATCATCTATGTACCTTGTTGCTTGTACATTTCTTACTTTAATACAATGACAGATGTTAGATTAGGTAATAATGACGTATCATTACCGAATCTAAAATGTATCATCGACATAATAATTATATACACTTAAACAAAATCTCCATAAATGTAGGACACGTCATTATCAATCTCCAAACTGTCCTCAACACACTTTTGTACGTCCTATTTGTACACTGTCAATCGTCCATTCAAACTGGTCACGGGATAGCGCGGGTCACTTAAGATTTAAGTGTCACCAGTGAATAGTACGAGGAGGCAGTATGTCTTGCACAATGCCGGGTCATACATCGACCGGCCATACATCGCCGGGTCATACATCGCCGGACCGTACATCTGGCGGCCGTGCGCGGAGCTACTGGCGGAGGGATTTGATGGCTGAGTCATTGTACACCTCCGCTTTGTCTAAGCGTTCTTTGCTGCCATTTAGACGCTGCGAATGAATGGCCCGTGTCGAAGTGCGTGAGGATTGTGGCGCTTAATCCCTATTCTATTACTTTGAATGCAAACTTGGTGATTGAGATTATTTGTGTTTATTTGTGTGGGTGCTTGAGATTCTCACAAAGTCGTCTCCCATTAAAATGGCAAGCGAAAGGATGATGGCGTTCATTAAGAAAAGTCTATATCTCCAGTGGATTGAGACTGGCTGATGATGATGAATAGACGGTATTTCATAGCTAGAAATAAAAAAATTAAGAATATGTTGTACTAACACTGGGGCTCTTGGATCCTTCACGTGGCTAAGAGCTGTTACCATGAGGTATCTTTGATTTAAAAATTCCAAATTTTCAATCCTAGTAAAATAACAGGAATCGCATCGAATTTCAAAACAAAGAAAATAACTTATTACTCAAAAACATATAATTCCATTGCCTATTTTCCTCAAATCGGCCGCCATTTCTGAAATAGTCGGGTCGGGGGACGCGGGGTGCCCAACGTCTTGGGCCAGCGGTTGAATGTAGCCAAATTGGACGAGCGGAAGCCGTCCCGCCCGCGACTTGACCGGAACTGCCGCCCGCCCCCACCCGCCTTGGAATCATTCTCCATACTACCAGCTAGCGTTAAATATTACTTCTATGGTATGTTCCATCAGTTTCGTGTGAATTTTAAAGGTTTATTTTCAATTCCATTAAATAAAAATAATGTAGGGGAACAGCGTTAAATATTACTCCAGTGTTCCATCTGTTTACATTTGTTTCAACAGTGAAGGTTTTTTTAATAACATTACATGAATATACTATAAGCCAAGTAATGAAATCTCTTGAAATGATAGAAGATACTGTTGTCAAAGGGACGGGACAAAATTTGGTAGAAGAATATAAAAGTTAGGGCATTTACAAATGCTCAACCAGTCATTTTTAAATATTGATCTATTTTGTGGAAGTCATATGTTATCAAAAGTTCCTATCTCCACTGTAACTTGTCACTATTAAATGATTTTTAAATAAATTATTAAAATATAAAGTAAGCTTAATATGTTAGTGTTATATTGTAATTAATTATAAATAAACATTATTTAATCTAAATAAATCGAAATAATTTTAAAATTAAATCTACAAAAACATTATTTTTAATTCGATTTAAGGTATGAATACCAATTAAAATCACATCGACTTTCTGTTAAGGAGGACAATAATAGAAGATTAGATGCATGCAGATTTTCAATGTTATTATGCATTAACAATTGTTTGTTACACCGTACCTACTCGTACATAGCGATTCTATTTATTATACCTGACATTTGATATTGAAAAAGAAACCTTAATTTTATACGTTTGTCGACTTTCTCAAGTTTAACTAAGACTAGGATATTTAAGTTAGAAAGTCCCAGGATTCGAACCCAGAACCTCCATCAGCAGTGGCGCTTGTATTCAACATAACTTTAAAATGAACGTACTGATTTGAATAATAATTATTCAAAAAGTAATGTGCTCCTGTAAACTGCCTAAATTATTTAATCATTGATTTAGATAAGAATTCATACTACAATACGGTTAGTTTAACGTTGTACTACTTAATTTCTTTTACATCTTCCGTCAGTATTATGGAATAGTGACGCGTGTGCAATGGATACGCACCGCCACCCCGAGGGTGGCTCAGGTGAAGTAACCGAGTTTACCATTCCGCGTCAAGCCCGCGTTTATTGGGGTAGGCCGTCTGATCGCATCACGGCCTTCATTATGCCACATTTCTGGTAGCGAAGCAAATATTTGATATTCGCTCCGTGTAATGATATGACCTAGTTCGTGTATGCTAGTCGTGTTACAGCTTCATACGTATGTCTATGCATCGATGAATCAGCATTTTGGTGGATAAAAATGAGTTCTGAATGACCTGAATGTTGACCTAGATATACGACGAAAAATAAAAGCTCTATATTTTGTGCTATTATTATTTTATCTTCAACCCAGGCCCTCAATAGAGTAGGCAGAGACCATTGAACGCCAGATATATCTATCCTTACGGACTTGATGTTTTTCTTGATTTCCTTTGCATTATTAGACTTTTCACACTCGTAGACCGCTCTTGAAGATATCTGCCTGTTCTGCTGGAATAACTGTTGGGTCTTATAGAGAACTCAAGGAGACTAAAAGTTCATCATCATCATCATTATCAGCCTACTTCTATCCACTGTTGAATATAGGCCTCTCCAATAGCACGCCACTGAGCTCGATCTTCATGATTACGGGCAACAACATTCCAATGACTAAAATTTATCTAATGCGAAATACATTTTCATTAAGCTTAAGAGTTTATCAAATGAGCAGGCAGCATTCACAAGTAGAGGATGCCCCATTGATACCTCCAACAGACCGTCAACGAGACTGTAGGAAAAGGACTGTTACTGTCAGTTATTAATAATAATATATAATAGGATTAGTTGTTGATGTATAATTGGTGGCAGGACTGCAGAAATTGAATACTATCAGTACCTTTAGCCTTTTTGTTACATACGGTTATATACGTGTAGTTCGTATTTACTGGCTTGACTTACGTACGCTGTTGTGGATGGTCCGCCTGTTTTCCAGCCTATACGAAGTTCTTCTTGAGCTTGCGCCGATTGCGGTGGGGTCGCGGCGAGGCGTGGTTTGACCGCTGAGGTGCGGTGGTGTCGTCGGCAGTTTCAGTAGCTCCTCAGTTGTCTACGTGATCGGTCTTGTTATCATGATTGCGTTTAGTATTTGTATCTGTCTTATTTGAAGGTGGTTTTAAATGCGTTGCTACTCCTAAGGGGTAAGGTAGTAGCTTCTAACATACACGTGAAGGACTACACTCTTTAGGCTGAAACACAAATTGTTATAGTATTAATTGCTTACTAGAAGCTTCTACAGCAATTTTCCAGAAGGAGAAAGTGCACAAATCTCTACACTTTTTATTTTCTACAAATTATGAAATCTGCTTAAGGTGTGGCCTTAGAGCAGTAGAACGATAACAGGCCGTTAATAATGACAAAAAGATTAATAATAGACAATTGAAAATGAAGTCAAATATTATTTACTATATATAGCTTTTTGGGTGGAAAATGACACCCACTTAGAACCGAGAACTTTCTTGTGCTATCGTGTGTTGATATGTATTGTTTATTTAAAATCCAAACTGTCCAACCAACTTTCGAAAATAGGCGTTAAGATCGAAAACAGAAGACTTGGCAACTTTCTTTATTGTGCTCTCGTAATTGCAAAATAAAGGTCGCAACCCGTGAAACCCACACTATAGGTGGTCGGCAGCTCATTAAGAAGTCGGAAGGGTAAAAAGTCGGAGACCCTCCAACGCATCGGTCTTTTTGTAAAAAGAGGCTTAATTAGGGCTCATGCGGCTTCCCTACAACCCCTGTAACTTTTAATAAATGTTCGAAAAGCGTCGTTACATTCTATATAAACGTGTATGTACGTGTTCAGGAGCGGATTAAATATGGCATGTTTTGAAATTTAATTTGCTACCCCATTTGTGATATGTCGATGTGAGGGCCATTATGAAGCTTTCGTTTAGGCGTGTTTATCGTCGTGTCAGACTTTTTTTATCTATGTTAGGTTGATGCTATATGTAAATAAATTGTAGCAAAAACTGGTTAATGTTTTCTTTAAAATGAGTGTCATATCAATTCGTTTGGATACTAAACTTTTTTTGAAATCTGCGGTCCGAAGAATGATTCAGTTTAATAAGACAATAACAGCAGCGGTTGGATACGAAGAGCTAAAGATCGAACTTAATGCTATTGGAGAGGCTCGTGTCCAGCAGAGGACGTGACTAATATTATAAAAAAGAGATTGTATATAAATGTTTTGAGATTTTTGTTGTGTTGTAAGTTGTAAGGGCTTATGAATTGAGTGTAACCTAAACGTTGGCAAAAATATTAATCTGCCAGATTTACGTATTCAAAAGCTTTTCATGACGCCAAAAATTCTGCTCGGAGGCTGTATTCCGAATGAATATTCAGTGTATACGTGTAAGTTATGCATTACACCAAACATATGCCAATTTCGCCCAAAGGCCCAAATGGTAAAAAGATATAGGTAACATTTGTCCGGTCCGATCATATCACGGTTAATTCATTACTGTATGAAGTCTTCCCGTGTTCCGCGCGTGTGCCTACACTGCAAGTCCTCGTGGGAAGGTATTAAATATCTCGAATCAGTGCACACCGCTGTATTACTGAATGAGACTCAGATTGGACCAACTGATAGCGTTACGTATGATCACACCAATCTAACCAGACCTCACCTGCCCCTAAATTTTTCGCTCTTCGTGTTTCTGTATGTGCGAACTCGAATTAGGTTCAGGGGTTCAATGTAGCCTGGTCGTATTATTTTAATAAAGCGATGAGCCCCCTTATCAGCGCCATCTGTGTGCCGCTGGCACAATGACGGATCATCCCATAATGCGGACGGGAAAAAACATGGAGCTTTGTGGATTTTTTTGTGCGCACTATTCCGGGTTATTGTTGCATTTGTTTGATACCGTGGGCTTTTTAAGCTAATGATATGGTTTTTATCTTTTCGCATCTCCAACGATACAGAGATAACGCTCTGTACCTGCATGCGATATTTAAATTCCGAATTTGCTGAATGAGTGTCGATTTTGCTCAGATACAGTAACGTCAGCGTCGTATATTTTCGGTAATCAGTTGGTATCATTTGCTTTCAACGTAAAAGGTGTACACGTTAATCATGTATCTATAAAAGTTTGTTATTTCCGTGATCTTACTTTTTACTGTTTCATCGGCAAATGTTATTTGCCCGAATAGGTATTGTTTATGATCGCACACGGGAAGGCGGACAATAATGAGAACGCCATAAAGCTGCTGCCACAGCGGCGGCGTATCGTCCGATCAGCGTGGCTCAATGGAGGTTATTTACATAGCAATAAGGTGGAGATAGCGCCTCGTCTCCGCTCCACCTTATCTCCGTTATTGCCTGTGTGTGCACGCGGCTTATGGTCGGAAAGAAAATGAACTGGGGCTTCGAGGAAATAAAGACTCCTTAAACAACCTCCGCTGATTTATCCACCGAATCTATGGAGATAGTACCTACATAGTCGTAGATATGGTAATTTCCAAGCTTATTGTCAGTCGAGTGAGCGTAACATGAGGGGTGATATTTGGTTTATTTGCAAAACACATTAAAGTGCTGTACGGCTTAGAATGCTTAATCCAATATGATGTGTGTTGTTCTGATTGCACATTTTGTTCTATTTATTTTAATTATACATGTTATTATTTAGTACGTGTCAAAAGCATTCAGTTGTGACTCAGTGTGATATTGTTGAAATAATTTCACGTTCCCTAATGTTCTTAATTAAAATATTGAAACGATTAGAATTAGCAAAACAAATATACATATCTTTAAACAAAATCTTGCGACCCTTACGAATGTAAATTACGAAGCATTATTAATCATTTTTGTGTATGGATTCACTTCGAATTTTTCAGAATATTTTTAACACATAAATATGAAAGCTTACACCATTATCACATCAGACTTCATCGTTCCATTGCTGGATATAGGTCTTTCTTAAGGTGTGCCACAAGACACTATGCTAAAAAATCTACAAAAATATGTAAATTTATTATAATGATTTTAAATAGACAGTTCCAATGTGCATGTTTTATCCAACACAACGATCTTCTAACCCCGCGTCGCGGACATTAATTTTCCAGTTATTGAAAGCGCACATTGGCATGACTTATTAATGTATTCATGTACAGAATTGATGTGTAATTCGATTGGTGCCCGCGCCGCCCCCGGCTGCCGCGCATTAAGATTGGTCGTCGGGCAGTACTGGGGACGAATATTACGTGGAATTGATAATTCTCGAGTAGTGAAACGTGGGGTGAAGTCGAATATTAAAATTAAAATTTATGACGTGTGACTGTCAGGGTGGCAGCTCGGCCGTGGCGAAACGATTTGTATGGAAATTTGGCAAAGCGTCTCACTCGATGGGCGCAGAGCCATCACCGGAGGTGTCGTTTGATGGCATAATTTGGGACAGCGAAAATAACCAGCCAGATTTATGTCTGTTTGCTCGAAGGTTTATTGAATGTTATGACGAGGGGTGCGGTCTTTTCTGTCGCTTTTTGTATTGAATGCAAATTAAAAAGAATTTAGGCAACGATGTTAAAAGATATACTTTAGTGATTTATAGAAACTTAGCAAAATCGCGTTATTATTTTCGTTACAACGGTAATCAAAGTTTTACCTAGATGCGACAAGCCGACGACAGGGCGCGATGGCGCTCATTGACAGAAGCTTTTGTCCAGCAGTGGACTGAAATAGGCTGATGATGACGATGACGACGAACCAAAAAAAGTCCTGGCAATTTTTTTTAGTAACTCCTACATTGATTAATAGCATCACACATGGCCTTTACTTGACCTGGCCTTCATTTAGCTCAGCTCCGTTTTAATCAAACATCTATGTACATTGACTACCTTTTTGGACTCTGCTATTCACACTCGCTTAAATCTTCATCATTCTACATAGTCAAATCATCTAAACATCCATTTCTTGACAATGACCATTATATTAGTACAATGACAGGGAAGTATTAAATTGCTCATCGCCATAAAGAAGCTATATATTCGCCATATTCATATTTTTGTAGAACAAAATCTATGTGACATATTGGTACGGTATCTGGTTGCATATTGGTTTAACAGGTTAGATAAACATAGTACACCGTGTGTCGCACAGCTGGACCGGCCACGGGCCGTTTGGTGACAGTTTTATGTTTAACGGCACCGCTATAGTGTGAATAATGATAAAAATAGCATTTCACTGCGTGTTAGCTCCTTTGTGATGGAGGACGCGGAATTGGTGGTCATCAAACTCTTATTTCAATCCCCTGGTTCATTCTCACTATCATCATCATCAGCTTATTGCCGTCTCCGGCGGTAAACTGTATAGGCCTTCCTCAAAGAGCGGAATAGGGCGCAATGGCGTTCATTGGGGGAGGCCTATCCTCTGGTTAGTCTACCCTAATTAATTATTATAACATAACATCACACCTGTTTTACTTCGGACGGGCGAAGAATAGGAGTGTAGTGTCCAAATTCGCGATTATTCCGTTATGTTTTGCTTTCCTCCCATGGAGGGGGGTTTTAATATAATCGACCCGTTTTTAATGTTCTAGACAAGATGACAAAACAATAGATAATCTATATATAACGTTAACTTTAAATTCGTTATTATGTTATGAAACGTGTTATTAAATATTTAATAATATTGTATATGGTTTCTACGATGAATTGAACGTGCCAAATGACAAGATCATTTTCTCCGTGTAATGTTTTTATAAATATAGAAAAAGAACGTGTAAAGGGTTTTACTACCATCTTAGGAGCTCAAACCAGCCTCACCCGCACGTGGTGCACCCTGCTATAACAGACGAGGTTCTGGCGACGCGACCGGCTGATTGCGGTATAGCACAGCCTAAATATGCACGGCTAAATGCCCTGGCCGCCGACGAGCAGCAGCGTCGGCGGTGCGAAAAGCTGTGCCCTGCGATCTCCAACCCGCATGCCCAGCGTGAAGATTACGCGCATAAACCCTCTTTGGGGGAGGCCTATGTCCAGCAGTGGGCTAAGAAAGGCTGATGATGATAGTGACATTGACAGCTTTGTTATAGATAGAAATGAAAATAGAGTAAAAAACTTTTATGGAAATCAAACCCGTGGTTGGATGCGAAGAGCTTAAGATCGAGCTCAGTGGCGTGCCATTGGAAAAGCCTACGTCTAGCAGTGGACGGGAGTAGGCTGATGATGATGATGATGAAACCCGTATAGGTTACATGGAAATTCGTTCCATAGTACAATTTTACGAGGCAGTAATCCCAACCGGAACAGCCGATGAACAATAATCCCGACAAATGTAACGGACATGCAATAAACAACACATTTCTAGGAACCGTTACACAATGCTAAACGTTATATCGGAATGTAACCGCTAAGCTGGTTTGCATGTCGTTTGGCTTTCAACATATCTATCTATTTATCTATCTATCTATATATCTATCTATTTATCTGTCTATCTATTTATCTATCTATCTATTTATCTATTTATTTGTCTATCTATTTATCTATCACAGCTTAGAGTTCACAATATAAGCAGTTTTTCCGAGTAATATTGTTATATACCAAGCACAGTATCACGGACATTTCATTGGATACGAATAACTTCTTAAATAGCTCCTAAGTTTACAAAAACAACCTATTTATTATTGTTATTATATTATGATACCAAGTCCCTTATAGGGTGTACCAGAGAGTATTGAGCGCTAAATATTCCTCTCCGTAAAGACCTGACTCGTTTTTTCTATATTTATCGTTCTATCCTTGCATGTACTTTGGATTCGGAGGTGACTCTTACATCAGCCAGTATCTGATTTATTTGTTCAAAATAGATGAATCTTAGATTCCTCCGGCACCTGCATCCATCAGCATTTGCATTATATAACCGCTTTGTCATTCGTTCATTGCCATTTTTTCTATATGTCCGAATCATCCGCAATGTGTGGAGATGGCACGAGATGTCCCAAAAAGATATTTAAATCAATATAAATGTCCCAAAAAGATATTTAAATCAATATCGAATAGAACTTGCTCTCTATATATCAATATAAGTTGAGCGGATCCAGTGTACTATCATTCGGTTCACCGCGCAAACTTTACTTTGAAATATTTTGGGTATGATTCTGCTAACTTTCGTTTTATTTTGTAACGTTTTATACGATATCTGACATTTTACTTTGTAGTATCATATTAATACAATACATGCGACATACACATATATATAGGTATTTATGTACGTATGTATATACATCTTGGTTTTAATTACGAGGTCTCATTTAAAAAACATGATACCCGGGGTTCTATTGCGTTAAGAGTTATGTCTATTTTACATAGAGTATAGAATTGTTGTTTGGTTTTAAAATGTTTACTGGCTTACTTCGCCTATGGTTCACTTGATACATTATATTTATTTCAATTTCGTCTGTATGTACATGTCTTTAATTAACATTGTTTAATAGTGATAGCCTAGTGGTTAAGAATTCAACCCCTCACTCCAGGGGTGCTGGGTTTAAATCCATGGCGCGCACCTCTTTACAAAAGTGCATTTTAAATTTAAATATCACTTGCTAACGGTGAAGGAAAACTTCGTGAGGAAACCTACACATCTTAGAAATTATAAAATAAAAAAAATCCAAGGTGTGTGAAGTCTGCCAATCCGCACTTGGAATTTAGGATATGTTGTATTATGATGTGATGGGGGTTTTATTTGTAAGTGATAATAACTAGAGCCACGTGCAGGTTCGCGGAGTTCAACCAGTCGCACGGCGAGTGCATTCTGTGGCCCGGCGTGCGCGATCTGCTCATCAACTTCACGTTGCCGCAGGACGCGCCGCCGCCCGCCGCGCCGCAGCCGCCCTAGCATGCCCCCCACGGCCCCCCACGCCC
>DWEC01003197.1:0-10841 GCA_018245735.1 Microceris miodesmiata
GAGCACACATGTTCTGGAGTGGAGACCGTGACTTGGCAAACGTAGTGTAGGACACTCTCCAGCTAGGTGGAGTGACGAAATACTATAACTTAACAAAGAAATTTACTAATGCCGATTTTATCAATTATTTTGAATAGAATGAATAAACAAGTATAAAAATCGAAGAGATCAAAGCAAATTTAATTCAAATATTTATTTTGTACGTCGAAAATTCACTATTCGTCGTTCTCGCCTACGTTTTTTGATTTAACTTATTTGTTTTGGATTCCGCCCGTGACTTGCCCCAGTTTCAAGATATCTGTGATTCTATTACACGATTAAGTGTGAAAACAAAATATTCTGGTCATTAGTGCGAAAGCTAATAACGAAGTTTCTTTGCGAGTTAAATTACGTATCTTTCGGAGTTGTTTTTCTTTCGTTTCAGAGTTGCAATATTTTTTATGACTTACGTCGGTTTTAGGACTGTGCGATTCATGTGCTATTGTTTTTTATAGTTGCCGTTCTGTGAGTTTGATACATTTGTCAAAAAAATGTGACAAAACCCTTTTCTATAAAATATCAATTAAGATTTTTTATGTAATTTCCTAAGATTTAATGTCTCCTTTGTCCACAGTGCATCTACGGTTGCTACGTGCACTCCGCCATCCTGCCGACGTTTCATCGGAGGTGTTATTGGCTGTTACAGGTGATAGCACCCTTTACCTTTTGTATGAAACTATCCTTTATTAGTAGTTTGTACATTGTTAAACGAGTTAAATCTCAAGGATTAGTATTTTACAATAAAATTCGTCCACCTATGAAACTTTAACTGGAGCCTGGTTAGCTCCATTCTTCATTTTAGGTTCTTAAAATTTGCTATCATTTTAGTGGAACAGATGATCACGAGAATCACCGTATTTTTGTACATTACATATAAGATATGACACTCTAAGCCCATAATCTCATACAAAAATATCCTATTTTCAGTGGTAATACTTGTTTCGATATCAAAACCAGTTAAAACACTGTCATAAATAAAAAATACGTATGTATAAGTTAAATTTACACACGTATTAGCTAAACTTCAAAATTTGCTAATGTTAATAATTAGGTAAACTTAGTAATAAGGTTAAATTAATGTTTAGGAAAACTTAATAGTTAGGCGAACTTTCTTATTATGTAAACTCACAGCTTGATGGAAAAAATCAAAGCCACAGTTAGAACAAAGCGTGCGATACGCTATTAATCAAAATCGAATAACAAAAGGTGATTTTTTCCGTTTTATTGAAATCTATAGCTTGTTCGAGAGAGTGCCTTGATTCGCTTGCGAACAGATCTTGTTATTTTTCTCCACTAACTAGTTCAGCTAAAAACATTCACTGACCTACAAAAACGAACCAATTACTAAACTTCCGACTTACTTACCCCTAGTATTTATTGTTTTCATGCTTCTACTTCGGATTTCTCTGGCGTAGTTTTTAATCCACCGTTTATTCATACTAACGCCTCCCCGCCGGTTCTGGCTGGAATAAATCCGGAAAGTTTGAGAGATTCCATTAATATTTCAACGACTCAAGTGAAAATATATCACCAATATTGAACTGGAAACTCCAATTCGCGGTTCTATCAATTTCATAAGAGATCGGTATCAAAGCTGCGTATTTCTTGGTGAAAGCGGGTATGCTGGTGAAAAATCGCATAGCTTTTCGATTTCTTATGGCTGGAGCTGCTTAATCAGATGTATTAGATGATTGGATGTTATTAAATGAATGTATGTTATATGTAACTTGGATCGAAATACAACTTTTCGTTTTACATTTGTTCAACTATTATTAATGTCGTCAGTACCTTTCTTTGAACTTCAAAGTGTGCGCTTAATAAAAGTTTGAATATCCATTTCACTTCCTACTCGTGTATTGAATCTCAGTACACTGTTCCCACTTGTGATAACACAATTTAAACGAGTACTCACCTTTTGTTTTTTCTTCCCAATACGCCCAATCTAAGATGCCTAACGTATTTTTCCGGATGGCTTGCAAAATAAACGATGTGACGTTTATTTTTTTATTACTTATGTGAAAAAAAATCGTTACTTAAAGACTCATTTATGTAGTACACAAACTTATAACAAAGATATGTTAAATGAGACAGAGCACAGATAGGAATTTAAATAATATAAATTTCAAATATATTAAAAATAACTGGTGTATAAAATGGTTCAGAGCGAAGTCGTCGTAAAGTCTACTTACACTAACTCACGTAACTTGCGGGTCGACGAAAAGTAAAATTATATTAAGTATAAAGTTAAATTCGTTTTAAAATAAAATAAGTTTAATAAATTATAGGCTCACTCTCTGTTTCGTGGGACGTATAACATAACAGGTGAATGGTGGGAGTGTGCTACATATTTGTGTCTACACCTTCGGGGAAATACAGGCGTAATGGTATATATGTACATGTGAAGTTCTTAGATAAAAACTGATAATATTTATATGATATGCTACTTTGTATAATATCCAGGATATTTTATTAGGAAAAGCTTTAAAATTCATTTATTTCATTTTAATAATATTTGATTTCAGTTTTATAGTCTATCATTTTTACCATTATCATTATCATCTTTATCATTATCATTATCATCTTTATCATTATTATCTTTATCATTATCATCATTAGCATTATCATCATTATCATCATTATCATTATCATCATTATCATTATCATCATTATCATATTTATCATTATCATCTTATTCACTATCATCTTCATAATTATCATCGGCATAATCATCACTAACTCTTCATCATTCCACTGCCGAACACGGGCTTTGCTCTTGGAATGAAAAAGGTTACGATCATAGCTTTTATTGGATGATTAAGACAGAATTAATACGAGTTTTTTTACCCCGTATTTATTCAAAATCCTTGCATGTATTAGAATATGTGTCAGATGCAAAAAAAAACAGCAGATTCTGTAAACTTCTTACGGGCAACCAGATTTATAGTACTGGCTCTGGACCAGAATAATCTCATACTTCGAGAGCCAAAAACAATAATGTATATTACTGCCATGGAGATTAAAAAATCGCAGATGCAAACGCGTTACAGCACTTTGCCAGTTCCCGGGTCAATCTGTTGATCCGTTTTTGATATGATCGAATATTTTAATAGGATTATCGCTGCAAACTTTTTTATATTTGATATTTGAAGTTATAAAGCGGAATAGACAGGATTAGAAATATTAGAAATTCTACAAACAAGAGAAAAACTTGATGGCACAATCACGACCACGAATTTTTCAAGTGCACTATAATACGAACATAATTTATGTATGTAACTGTCTATGTATTTAGTTTAGTAATTACGATTAAATATTTTATTTTTAAATATATGTGTGTATCTAAGATACAAGTAGTATGCGTGTCCTCATGTTTTTGGGTTTACAAAGTGGGGGACAGAGGACGGGATTCGATAATGAAGTAAGTTCATTAATACGTATACAATTTGCTACATTAATTTATTTCCAACTGTAAGTAGGTGTGGGTACAAACAACTTGTCTAGGTAAACGTGATCTGAGGTGCAAGAACTCACTGAGCCTATTTTTTCAATTAAAAAAATATGACGCTCGTCAACGTGTGTTTGAATATAACTTAATTTTTCTCATTTGGTCAGCATGGTGTATAATGGTGTATAGCCTCAATCCTTTTCCATCTAAGCGGAATCCGTAGAGAACAGAGCAATAATATAATAGCTTGATAAGACAGAGACAGAAACACTTGACAAAATTGTATAACATATATACATACGCCATATCTTACGCCACTTCTCTTACAGTGTAGGCAGTGAGGAAGGAGTGCTTGTATAACGTGATAATAATAAACAAATAAGTAAAGCTCTATAATATTAACAAAAGCTCCAAAGATGTTAAATTTTTTTAAGAATGATAGGTGATGACGGGAGTTCAACTATTTAGCAAAAGAGAAGGTTCAAGATCAAAGAGCTAATGACGATCACGAGGCGGCAAAGAGAACGAAAGACTGTGTCAAACAAACTGAAGACTACTTTGAGCGCAGCTTCCAATCATGACATGCGTTGAGATTCTATAATTGAAACGGCATTTCAGTCATGTGCATTTCATTTTGCTTTTTATGTTCTCGTAGACTTCTATGTATTGAGTTGGATTAACATTCGTGTAAGCAGTACCAATAGCAGACAAGTGTATTTTTTTGTGACATGTTTGCTCTTAGAAATCTTAATCTTCGGCCTAAAAATAATCTGCATATGAAAACTTAAAGCAGTCCAAGAAAAAGACTAACCTACAAACACACATCGCGTATTATAATAATAGTGGAAATTTGGCTTCAACGTATGCATTAGCTATTTGAATATTTCATTTCAGTAGCATACAGGCTTTCGGCTAGCCAATATTAAATAATAGCACCTTGTGATGTCTATTTTCAATGCAGAAATTATATTCAACTTCGGTGTTAAAATCATTACTACATCTAATAATTCAGTTGAACTGCTTTATGTTTCCGTATAATTACCATGTTTTCAAATTTTAAGTCATATTTTATATTGTAACAGTACTAAGTTGATGTAACGCATTCTTCAAACGTCACAAAATGTACTGTAAGACGTCACAAACTGTAACCTAAATATATTTAGGCCCGGGCGATGTACTCGACAGTATCTGGTGTAACAGGTGTCAATACTGAGATAACGTTCATTAATAATTTGCTTATTGTCATTACATTGCAAACAACCCGAAGTCATTAAAGTGATTGCGTAACATTTTAATGGATGCGTAATGGTTAAATATACATAGCTATACAATCGCGTTGACCGCGGCTCTCATGAAATATACCGCGAGTTAGTTCCGCGCCAAAATGTCGACGCGTAATTGAATTTCTGATTGCGCGATGCACCCGAGTGTACCCAGCGTAACAGGTGTCAATAGTGACGTAGATAGGTACAGGTGAGCGCAACGTCGTCAAATATGTATACAGTTCCGTTACGAGTCCCGCGAACGCTGTTGAATATGATCGTTGTTAGCAATTTGGTGGATGGTAACATAAAAATTATTGAGCGTGAGCGAGTGTCGTGGATGGTTACGATCTCGTATATTAGCTTGTACAACATTTGTAAATGTACATTTATGAAATTCCCCATGTAAGTTGAGTGGAGTTGAGTTGTTCAGTGTTAGTAAAAATGACATCCTATCATTTTAAACTTAATAGATGCATATCTTGTTAGCAAGCGCTTTTACTGTTCGGTATACTGTATGGTTTTTATGGCAATTTTAGTAAATTACTAACGCTAAAGAGTGTCTATAAATCTCTGCTCAGAGCAAATATTTGACCACGAACTATTGTCTTCGACATTAACAGCATATACGTAAGCAATGAATGTTGTATTTTATTACGTTTAATGTATTTATTCCACATGTTAGACATATATTTTAGTTGCTTTTTTTCATACCTTCTCTATACACATTTTGAATATGCCAAATCTTATACAATCAATGTTCTTAAAATGAAATACAAAGTTCACGTATTAATCCTTTGAGTTCCAGAGTCCACGCGTATTGGACATCTCTCTTAGGACCAACAAGTCTTAAGGCCGCAAAGGGTTAATATATAAACATTTACAAATATCTCGGTACAATGTTCAAGCAAAATCACAACATTAAACTTTGAACTGCTTCGAATTATCAGTGAAACTTGAAATGGAGGAAAAGTTACGAACGAATGAGAAAAAAAGAGAGGAAATAAGAGTAACTAAAGCTCAGTTCCAATCAGAATCTTTCACTCGATTGACTCTTTTGAACGAAGCGTCGAAGTTTAAATTATTCCTTCGGCGGATCCCATCTAAGCGTTTCTCAAGAAACGATCTCGATGGCTAGCAATTGATGATATTTGCATGTATCTTGGGACCAGCTACGCTCTTAAAGTAGTGCAAGTATCTGTCCAATATTCCATGGTGAAAGGTTTGTGCGGTAGAGGCGCATCTGTTTTACTGCTATGTTTTGTAGCTCAGGAATTTTATAAACATATTGTAATAACATGTATCCTCAATTTTAAGTATTTTTTTTTTGTATTTATCACTTTAAAATTTTAAAATAATAAACTTTATCGCTCTACAATATCGCTCTACAATATAATAGTCTTTATGGCTTTACAATATTACAATAATAGTCCTTATTGGTCTACAATTTTACAATAAGTGTTTATCGGCCTATATTGTTATAATATATACATAGTAGCTTAGACAAGATTCACTAATGTAGATCTAATCTACAAGACGTTGTATTAGTCTTGTCGTGATGCTGGAAAGAAACCCTCTCACCATACAAATACCTCGTGGAAATGAGCTCTTATTGTTTAAGCACATTTCTATCTACACACCATGTGGTATCCTCAAGTGGAGTATGATGCCAACGTTATGGTTGATTTTGAGGGAGTGTCTATATTTAAATTGCGTATTAGGGATGAGAGGGTTACGTCCCATCTGTTAATTAAAATTAACACAGCCTCCTCTACGTTAAAGTGTTAGCATTAACGATGTTGATACTAACCTTCATTAACCGCCCCTTCAGCATAAATCGCACATAAAGCCTTCTATAACCATTCTGGACTCCCTTATCGTCATATGAATCACCCAGTTTAACATGTTCAGCTAGTTTAGTTTGTTTTTTAACATTAATCTCGTTTAAACTACTGTCTCCGCGCTAGACGTCCTTAAACTCATTGAGGGCCGAGTAACTTTCGACTTGGACGCAATGAAAATAATAAATACGCAGGGTTGTCGCATTCAGCTGACAATAAACATTGTATGTGGAAAAATTTGTCGGAAAAAAACAGCATCACAATATTGAACTAGATTTCCTAACATATACAATATCGTATGCACCAGTGTATTTAAGAAAAGTTTCAGATAAGTAGTAGATAAGTTTAAGAGCGGAAGCAGATGTGACGTAAATCGTATAACGCTCAAATACTGCACAAAACAACTTGTATGTTTTAATGATAAATGTTATTTTAACACATTATTAAAAATGCTTATAGTAAAGTATTTCATATTTTTTTCACGAACATTTCTGTTTGACAGTTAAGTATGATATGAAAGTAAAGTAACTATACTGTTTCGGTGTGTAGCATATAAAAATAATATTTATTTTTTCATCTTACATATCGAAAAATTTTTAATAATAAGAAAATAATAGCTTTGCAAAATTATAATATTCTAAAACCAGGAAATAGCTAACCAAAACATCTTGCCAAAAGCAATCTCTTAAGCTGTTTTCCCACAAAGCAGATATATCTGCTTTAAATTTATGGACTTCATAAGTGTATTACCCTAGCTATCGCCTATGGATTCGCTCATTTGGAACCTTAATGAGGTATTGTAATGAAAAAGTGTCATCAATTAGACATAACGTGCAGATTAAAATAACTTATTTCTTTATTTTTACACTCCGTTTCTCCAGTAAGCATATTATACGGATAAAGAATAATAACAATTCGCCTTTATTGTTCTTGTGCCGTATTTGTCATTGATACAGGTCAAATTAAAGCTCTGTCAAAACGGATATTAATCTATCACGCAGCATACCAAACTCTACATCCCTTTGAGGGATAAAGTGACATTGGGGCAATATTAATAATAATCAGATTTTAATAGTGCTGTATTTTCAAGGAATCTTATCAATTTATAAAATGTTGGAGAATGCAAACTTATTCTAATAATCCTGGCAGGTTCGTTTTGTTTTTTATTTTCTTTTAAATGAGACTGAAAATAATTTTGCAAAAGGAGACCCAAAACTGCTATAAAAATCAGTTACTGTTAATGAAACGCTTATGAGTTTGTATCAGACTAGACTAATTCGGGTCCAAAAGAACCCAAACGAAAAGCTTACATACATAGCTTTTAAACATCCTCTTAACGTACAGTCACACATATTCGGTTCAAATTTTATTATAACACTGTCTCCCTAATCCATTATATAATATTCACCGCATAATCTCCTGCAGGATTAACGGTTATTACAATATCAACGTGACTATTAATTAATGGATTAACTACATGAACCGATCGGAGTGTCATTAAATTGATAGCGTTCCGGTCGCATAGATTAATCTTTTTTGAATCACTACGATGGCGGTTGTTAAATAGACCAGAACAGTCACGAATTTAAGAAATGTTATGCTTCAAAAATTATATGATGTTCAATTATTGTGGCGATAGTTACGATTTTTCAGTACCCGACAATAGCTGGCGCTTAATACAAGAACTTTGAACTCAAGTCCACCATAGTCGCTATCTGAATATGTTCATGAATATCTTCTGTATAAGTCGCTATCTGAATATGTTCATGAATATCTTCTGTATAATGGCATATGAGTTTTTCCCTTTATTTTTGTACAGGGATCGACTACAGTTCAGACAATCACATAGTTCCGTTATTCACAGTTCGTTCAGAAAAGATATTTAATTTGAACTCGCTTTTTGAAATTTGTTTTTTGGTAAAAGAGTCCGGCATTATTCATCTTAATCACGTAAAATGTACCTATATTTGTTACTTCTGTAATAAATTAATTATATTACGGTTATGTCTTTACCGACTGCAATTTAAATTCATGCACGATATTATTCGAAAATATTTCCGCAAAAAAGTTTTTGCTTATTTAACGACTTTATTTTACGTAAACGTTAAGAGCCGCCATCACTTTTAACTCGTGACAAAAATCTGGTGCGCTGTCACTATTTACAACAAATTATCACGTTAACAGCGAGTTAATGAAAAACCACAATATCTACAATAAAGCACACGTGCCGAGTGGCAACCCTGCCGACCGACCATTACATAAATAATGCCGCCATGTTTATTGCCGCCATTTTGAAGACAAATGGACAGTTATTACGGCGCACTCAGTTTTACATTCGCTTCTCGCGTTGAAAATTAAAATATTGTGTATTACTTATTTTGTACGTACACAGTTTTAGTGCGCGAGAGTCGATTCCAGAGGCTGTTACGGATGCTGCGCACAGTTTATACCCATCAGTTTTTCCACCCTTTTTCAATTGAGGGTGGTTTATGAGTTTTTGCTCGCCTCGTTATTTTACATTCCGTAGTAATGAATGGACTTCCCGTACTAAATTCTCACGCACCACTAAACAGTGCGCAAGTGCGCTTGATATTTTTCAGTACGTACGTGAAAATAGTCTTTATAGCTCCTGCGTATGGACTGAGGTCGGATAAATAATATCCTGTAAAGCAGAACGGACTATGAATACATTTCTTTCAATTGATATGTAAAACGCTCTTTATTGAATGGGTGCACTACTGACTCCTAATTGCTAATATCAAACATCATCCGTTGACTATTCTATTATAATGGTTCAATTGGTACGTTGGCGCTAAGGGGAATAGCAAATGAGAGTCGACGAAGGAGCAAAGGTCTTTCTTAATGGACATTCATTGGTAATGTTTGTTCTTATTTTGAATTCATACGCTTCAAGATTAGAATTTGCACATCAATCGAACAAGGGCTATTTGAAAACATCTTTCATTTTATATTACTTTACTGTGTTCATTACTGACAGTTTAAGTCTATACCAGTATGTATGTACTGACAATTTAAGGAATATTTTCGTATATTAGTTACGTATTGGTTAAAGAAACGGTATCACATTTATGTATGAGTTGGGAAACGTTAAAATCTCTTTATGCAAAAGATGAATGATACTCAATTAAAATTAAAATAATTAGGAGCTGCGCAACTGATTCCTTTAGTATTCCCTATACTTTCAAGATATATCAAGGTCACCTGAGTAAAATACACAGTAGAGCCTCACAGTGAGATATAGATTAAGTGTTACATTGTGACCATATTCTTGCACATTAATAGTTTAAATGGACCCCAAAAATGCACGTTCTGCATACAGTTGAAAGCATATCAATTGCAAATGCTATGTGCAACTGAGCGGCAAAGATATAGAGTTAAAGATATCCGACGGTCGATGCACATTATCGTCCATTCTCAGATGACTCATGGCTCCATACAATTTGAACTTAACAAGACATCCTGAATCTATAGGCGGTGTAATTTACGGATGATCTGTATTGACCTTAATTATATTGAATCAACGCAAAGTAACCTAAATGAAATAAAAGGAGTAGACAAATTGCGTTTAATATAAATTGGGGCCTTCATTAGGAGTTTTGTTCATTTAAATTAACACAGAATTAAAATGTATTGAAAGAAGAATAATGCAGCTTACATTTAGAGAAAATGAAAGTATACGTAATGCAATGCGATTATATGCAATGCCATTATATTCTACGTGTGTCAGCAAGCATCAAACCTCTTGGTCTCCACCACACAAGAAAGATCGTTTTAGTAAAGGAGTTTCTTTTACTCAAGATCGCTCTCTTAAACTTCATTTTTACATTGTTTACAAAACATATATTATTTGTTTACAAGAATATGGATTTGTCGCATGTATACACATTTATGTATAGATATATAGACATTTACATGTACAATAGCTACAAATACGATTTATTAATATCTATAAAGTAAAAGAGAAAAATACTTGTCACATTTTAGGGTATTCTTAATAATGACCCTGGTAAAAGTAGAGTATGAATTATGTATTTATTTCTTACTTCTACTCAAGTTTTACTACAAATTGCTTAAGTACATATTGATAGTTGCGCAGAGTTGTTCCAACTAAATCATTATTAGTTGTTTACTGTTCTATATCCATTCTCTTTCATATGTATCTTTCTAACGTTCTTGAATTGCTACATATTTCAGGTTGAAATTTGCTGGCGTCTAACGGAACACTCGATCTGT
>DWEC01003198.1:0-10841 GCA_018245735.1 Microceris miodesmiata
ACAGAGAAACATGCGACGCCGCACAGCTTACAATAGTGACACAAAAGTGTCGTGCCAACTTTTCGTAAGAATTTTTTGCGTCTAGCCCCCTTTCACAACGCGCGATAAGGAACTTCGTTCCAATAAATCCTATTTATTCGGCCGGAACTATTAAGATATTTACAGGAGCGTAACAAAAGTAAGAGGAAATAAGAAGTGATTATCTGGAGTAAGTAATACATCAAAGACGTGTCTAGAGATTCTCTTAAGTAAGCCTAATGTATGTGACGGAGAGGAAAAGGCAATCAGCCCACGCATGTGCGCAATGAACATGGAAAGGAACAAAGGTTAAACATACGCTACTCTTTGTATTTGAATTCTGTTCATTTGGGCATAGTGATTACGTAATTGGATTTTAATTTATCATTCCGTGATATTTTTGGCTTTATTTTTGTTAAATTATACAGTTATTATTGTTTACATAGCATAGGACGCCGTCCAGCTAGCTAGGTGGAGTGAGTGCTGTACATTTAGTATATTTAACTACAGTACTGAGAATATTAAAAATACGTTGAACTATAGAACAAGGTGCGATGTTTATGAGAAATAAGCGAACGTGTGCGCAGACTTTTGATCGTGAACGTATTAAAACAAGGAAAACTATAGAGAATTTTGGAGTCACGCGACACGACCTCGAAAACATGTGACTAAATAATTTTACAGCTGTAACATTAAATTTATTTTGGAAACCGTCGTACAGTTGAGTATGGCTAAATTCATATTTTTATTCGTTTCCGTCAATCATTTATTTATCTATTGAACCACTTGGATAACGTCACTAGCTGACATACAGGGGTTTATGTATAGTATACTAAAATAGAAGAAAAAGAAATTACGAAAAACAAATGACGTTAATTAGGTTTCGTGAAAAGTGACTTCCTTGAATCGTTTTAGTTCTAAGAATTCGTTGGCTTTGTGGTTATCAACAAAGTGTGCGATATGGTAGATGATATTTTTAAAAATATAATAATAATACAAACACACAACACAATAAGCAAGAAAAAATTGTAGAACTATAATATAAACAGTACATTTTGCACCATGACTCATTTTGCGGAGCGCGAACCGGTGATACCAATAGGTGAAAGCATTGACCTTATCGATAGTTCGGTCTGGCAAGTGAATGTTTGCTCATGTGCATGTCATCATCATCATCATCATCATCATCAGACTACTCCCGTCCACTGCTGGACATAGGCCTCTCTAATGGCATGCCACTGAGCTCGATCTTCAGCTCTTCGCATCCAACCACTGCCAGCCACTTTGCGTATATCGTCACTCCAGTATATTATATGTATAAAAGTTTGCTCTGGCTGAGCGAATCAAACAAGCCTCGGTTTAATAGTAATGGTCAATTGTCCACTGGGCCAATGGGGCAGTATGGTTGTAGTAAAATTAATTTTTACTAGCGACAATTATAACTAAATCCTTCTTCATCACATTTTTAAGTGTACTTTTGACGACTTTATATAGTAGGTACTAGAAATGAACTAATTAGTCCTTGGAACAATAAAGGCTGTATTATTTTAGTCGGACACTTTAAATGAATAACGCTTTTAGCGTGTAGCTTAGGATGCAGTAATTATTATTATTATTATTTCGTTACGTCAAGGGGTATAAAGCGTTCCAAAAATTTTCAGAATCCAAGACAAATTCGCGCGACCTTATTGTACCCTGCTATACAACAGACTAGGCTCTGTTGATCAGCTGATCGCGATATAGCGCAGTATAAGCCGGCACACTTGCCCATTTATCCCCTGGCCGCTGATGAGCTGCAGAGTAGGCGGTGCGAGAGGCTGTGTTTGCGATCGTCAACTTGCATACAGTACAGTACAGGTACAGGGTACAGGGTTACAGGTAAAAATCCCCTTTAATTGGACAGATCTACTTTCAGCAGTGAACAGTGAAAGCAGTATAGGCTGATGATGTCGTTACATCACATTCCTTATGGGGTATGCAGACATCATCGAGTATCAAATATTTCAACCCATATATGTACCTGACATACTTCTTCTACATATTAGTACATCATTCTCCATTAATACGACTCATACATTAACATTATGGGTTTTCTCTTGTAACATCGACTAAAAATTTTCACATTACGCATTCCCTACATTCTCGACGCAGAGCCAAATATTTCCAAAACTATAATTCAGAACAATAGCTTTTATGTCGGTGTTATTAGGGGTGTCAACATTAAAAACTAGAAGAAAAACTGTTACGCAAATACATTGTATTATCCATCTTTTTCATCTTTTTGCTTCATGTTCTAATAAAATGTAATTAGGTAAATAATATGGTACATTGACATGTACATAAATATCTTCACACCAGATCACTTATAGGGTAGCCAGAGAGCTGTTAGTGCCAAATATCTATATAGTTACAGATTTAGTGTATTTTTTATTCTAGTGTCTATGACTTTCCTTTAAAAAAACATTCCACTGACGAACGTTTGACAACCCTAGATTTGGCGATAATACCGGAAGCTCTCGTGCATTAATACTTTGTACTGGTATTTGTAAATACCTGATATTTGGTACACAAATATTTCCTTGGCACGATGATGGATCACCAGCCGATCGCTCTCAGTTCCATTTAATCGCCATGTTTATCAATGTTATTTAATGCTAATTAGTTTTTTTTTTTATAATTCTTTTGTATAACTGAAACGTACAGCCGTTAGAAACGTGGCCATTTAAAAAAAATGTCGACGAAAGCTCCGAATGTATTCCGTCGTTTACTTTAAAGCGATGGTTTGTTTTTTTCCGAGAAGACAAAGGCATTTATATGCATCTGTAATTCGTGTTTCGATAAAATCGTTTGAATACAAATCGATGTGACGGGTAGCAACTGTTGTTGAATTATAACACAAGTAATCGATCATAGACACGTTGATCCTTATCTGTGAAAATGTAAAACTGCGGTTGAAAATAAAATATATACACGTGCATATAAATTTTTTGCTACTAAAAATACCATGGCGTATTCGTACAGTGGTTGTGACGGTGATTGCTGAGCTGCTAGTTATGGCTTAGATTCTCACTCAGGACAAATCATTATAAGACGTAACTGTTTGCTGTGTTGGGTGTACAATTATTGTGTATAGGTGTGGGGGAGGGGGTTTATTGAAATTGTTTAATCGTATGTTTATAGTAGACGCATAGACCTTTAAGTATACAGATCGGTTACATAGGTGATAGGGTACGATTTCCAAAATATTGTTATCACTATTTCATATTTATATCGAAGACAGCTGAATATTTCTTTATAGCGAATTAAACATTTCAATACATTAAGAAAAAAAGACGAAAGGAAATTATTAGTCATAATCAACATTTTTTTTAATTTAGAACATTTATTTACATTTTTCTACTTCAAAGTATTGTTTTCGTCGAACACATCGTCTAACTACTAATACTTATATAAGTAGCTTTGAAAACATTATAATATACTCAACACATGACTCATTACCATATTTTGAGGAGTAACGTCGTATATCATAAATAATTATGTCTCAAAATCCTTTATTCTGCAACACAATACACTGGACCATATTTCTGTCGTCGTCAGTGATTTGAAATATAGCGTCAACTTGACAGTTTCCAAGTTGACAAAATTCCGGTGGACGGGAAAATATTGGGCGATTCTGTACCTCGTCGACTACAAAACAAGGCTATTGTACTAGATTACACGCGTCGTAGTTTATAATCTGTTTTTGAATCTGTAACGAGGTTACTTTTAAGTCTATAGCAGTGTTATAACGTATAGTAGACGGTGTATTAATATAATTGCTCGTAAATCTGTTTTCGTGAGTATAATTGCTTGGAATTATCAAAAATTACTATCGATTTAAATGCCGTTGTAATCTGTTATTTTGGTACACATTTTAAACGGTTTCTAAAGTATGCTTTATAGATTTTTTAGTATGTAGGTCGAGTAGAAAAACCTATCAGAACATTTATTTTTTTAAGTCAAATTAGAACACAAAAATATTCTAAGAAATGAAAGATAAAAAAGTTTAAAATAATATTCTTAGCTTTCCTTTTGGTAACGATGGCGGGAACAGAGTTTCATTAGCTTCGGACTGGTCAACAGATAACGAATGCATACATTCTAATACT
This sequence comes from Microceris miodesmiata, assembly GCA_018245735.1. NCBI lineage: Eukaryota > Metazoa > Arthropoda > Insecta > Lepidoptera > Hesperiidae > Microceris > Microceris miodesmiata. Next base: position 4,167 of record DWEC01003198.1, read on the forward strand.
AAACAATACGTGTAACGTATGCGTTGTCTATGGCCAGCAAAATGGCGCGTAATGTTGACAGATGAGCGCGCGGTTTGACGGCGCCACTGTTGAGGAGATTAACTGTTGCTCCAACGGCCACATTGTGTCTCTTTTGTGCCAAACTCGTTGAAAATTCAAAATAAATGAGTGCAGCTACTGATTTGAATTTCAATACACTAAACGGTTAGGCAGGTATTTTTGTTTCTGCCCAAATAAGTCACAGCGCGTTGCGTGAAAAGTAGTGTTTCCAGGTTTTTAGATAGGATTTATAAAAAGTCTATGCTATAGAATCATTAATTGATCTGTGTCTAAAACATAAATGATTAAAATCATAAAGAAATAACTCAATATGATAGATGGTTAACGTTAAAAAGTTACAATGATCTCAAGTGATAATCACTTTATTTCCAAAAATGTTATGCCTATTAGCAGAAAATTTACTTTTGAGGTTTCAATGTTTTTGTTTTGGAGATTTTGTTTCATTAATGATTATCAGCTGTTCTTTATATTTAAATATATTTATATATTTCATGAATTTTACCACTAATCTCTCTGATTTCCAATCGTTCTACTCGTATATTTCTACTGATAGCAGGACGTCCCAAAGTATCGGTATCGCTTGGTATATCTAGTACAGCCTACATTATTGTGTTCTCGCTTCACTTAGAGTACCATTAATGACTGTGAGGTAACACTATTGTCTAGTTTCAAGCAGAAGGCTGATACTTTCAGTTAATTTCGTCATCACAATTCAAACGATGCAGTATCAATTGAATACATATTGTTAGTTATACACACACATACACACAGACGCACACGTGCACGCGCATGCGCCGTACACACACACAGTGAGCCCTTCATCGTCCACTGCTGAACATACGCCTCACCAATACCGCGCCACTGAGCTCGATCTACTGCTCTTCGCATCCAAATACTGCCAAATGTATTATTCGTATCATTTATATTACTTTGTGATAATAGTCCAAATAGGTTGGATACTGGGAAACGAGGCCAGAGTCTCAGCAGGACTATAAGAGTTCTAATGAATTATTTTTGAACAAAAGTATATTTAAATATGAAAAAAGTAAATTTCTCTGTTGCGCCCGGTTAGCTTTAGTTGGAAGCGGACAAGCTAAGCCTAATACATATAGCATATAATGTGTAGATGTCCGAATGGCGTTGGTGCTTATGTTTTTATAAGCATGTCAAGACGAAAAAAAAACTGTTAAAAAACACTTGGCTCATCATATAACTGTCACGCTTTTAAAAGTATCTAGGATATTTCAAGTTGCGTTTGTTACAAACACATCCAAATAAAAGCGATGCGAAATTCTTCCCAGCGTTACCAGATTTGGATATTTATTGTCACGCCACTAAAAAGTATATTGCCATTGGCCGAAAATAAATCAATCCCGTTAACGATTCACGAATTTATCGTATGCAAACAAACATAAAGACGATAGTAGTTCGTTATTAACAGTGTTGTAAACTTAACGATATTTCTGCGTACCTACTGCATCTTATTAAATGGTCTTTCCAATTAATTTTTGTATCAATGCATTCACGTTATTCGCATCCCTTAAACTATATGACAATAAAGGCTATAATCCTTTGATGTTTCAATATCGCTTAAAGCCTCCGCCACACAGCTTAACGACGCGATAAATTGTGTGTTAATTTTGCATTCTTGATTATTTAATAGCGTAATGAAATTGTTTAATCGTTTATTTATATCCACTGTGCTGTACTTGGTCCTTCGACATTGGTGGAGTTGTAACCTAATACTGCCTATCTCATTCTGCTTTAATAAGACTGATTGTATAGTTGTACTCAGAGGCTGAAGGCGATAATTATTTCTATATTATTATGTCAAATTAAATATCTATTTATGTAGTAAAAAGTATGAGGTTTTTCTTTATAATATAATGATCATCATGTAATTGCGTATAAACGCAATCACATGATGATCATTATATTATAAAGAAAAACCTCGTACTTTTTACTACATAAATTGATAATTCATTCTGTCCGTTATTCTTCCTGTGACCTTATTTGATTTATGGTTACTCGAGGAGTTCGTGTAGTTTATAGGTGGTCTATCTACCTATTATTTTCAGCCAATTTTTGTTATAATTAAGTGACGAACGTCAGGAACAAATAAAGATTTTGATCGTAAATCTATACATTTTAAAAATGTCTCATTATTTATGTATTAGTTATAATAATTCGGGCGTTTGAATGCAACTGAGACAACTGCGTGAACCTGTTCGCAGTCAATACAATTAAAATACATCGTGAGCATACATGTGGCGTAAAAGAAACCAAATAAGCCTGGAATTCTACCTCAATAGCTTATTTATTTGTCGAAAAACATCGCGGCGTATTTACCACTAGTGTGCTGAGCGCCTTATTTGCGATATCGTGTCGCGAGCCCACAAATCGCGGACCGATAAATAAGGCGTTGGTCACACGCGGCGACTCATTACGCGGCTGATGTATTGCCTGTGCTGATTGCTCGTATGTACGCGGCCTATAATCGATTCGGATGCGAAACGCAAACAAGTGATAATGTATTAAATTGATTGGTTTCTTCTTTGTGGGATTGTGTAGCGTTTTTTATATCGATTTGAGTGTAACAGTAAAAAATATTATTGAACGGTTCGTGTTGAGCGATCAATGCTCTGTCTAGTATAGCACTTGTTAAGAGTTTACACAAAACTAACCGCAATTTTTATTCAGTATAAAATTGATTTAACTAGTCGCGCCAACCCGAAAAACGCACGTGAGTTAAGTCGGTACATTTAAATTCACGTGTATAAACACTCACGAAACGTTTCATAGTAAAATTGGTATAAGTTCAATTAGTAATAAATTATTAAAATTAAAATTAAAATATTTATTTATTGATTAAAAAGTTACATTTAGACAGGTCGCAAGGGCCCCTGTACTAGGCAGTAACCCGTATCACTGGGTACCCCTGCGTATTAGGTTAAGGACATACATTAGTAATAAAGGTTAATATTATTATACGACATTATTACGCCAAATTGCGTTCAAACTTATAAGGGGGAAACATTTATCTATTTACAAGACATACATGCAACACACACGGACCCACATAACGTCGTACATTAGAATATATGAGTGCCATTTGATAGATGCATGCACGTCGAATATCGTAGCATCGGAACACGACTTCCTAGTTAAGGCACTCCGCCGGATCTTGTAACATTTGAAACTATACATACTCTACATGTAATGGATTATATATACATATATACACCTTTACCGCAACACAAATGTAATGTAACGGGAGGTATCTGGAATTTATTTTGATGACTTTTTTGGTAGACTGTTAAAATGCCGGTCTGCTTGTGATTTTATTTCATTGGTAATAATATCAGAGCATCTTTATTTATATAAACATTGTTTATATAAACAACGAACAGAAGATGGTTGTAGAATAATCATCTCAGGTCTTTACAGGTACCTTTTGAAGGTTTCCCCCCATAAAAATGGGGGCCTATTTGAAATCAGCTATTAATATCTACATAAATGCACTACTACAAAAACAGATGACCTGTAAGTATATTTGGCACTCAGAGTTTTCTGCCTAACCCAAGACAGACCTGGCTTAATATAACAATAATAGTCCAGATTTCTTCCTAAAATCAGCATGTATATTTCCAAAACCTTACCCATTATAAAGAGTTGGCGAAATTCAAACTTTCACACTCAAACATACACCTCAGGTATCTGCCAGGTCTTTATTATGCTACTAATGTATACGTATAATCAGTATTACGTAACTAGAAACGCGTTGAAAGGTATAGAAGTGAAAATAACTGTGACTTGAATCATAATAAGACCAATTCATAGTTTACTCGACCTTCCACAGAATGTATTGTTCAGTACAGCCTCGCCTAGTCTAGACAAGTACTCGTACGCAAGGCAGCGTCTAATTACTTCGCTTACGTCACAACGCACGATCCGCTGTCTCAAAGACTCATGAAGTGGCATCAAGTGGAAGCTTGCTACATACACAAACAGATATACGAGTATCTGTATTAACGTGTCTCATACAGAAATAGCTCTTGGATTTAATCTATTTGAAGAAGATTGTTTTTAATAAATATATGTAACATTTAATTTTCTAATAATTTACTTGGTTAATACGTGGTGAACGTGAGGTTAGCAAAATGTCGATGTTGTAAAAAACTTTATCCACAATGTTATTATAGTTTTATTAAAGTTGCATAACAGCATTATAATCCCCACAGCTTGTACATTTTTAGAACGTAACATTTTTTTATTAAAAAAATAATAATTAGTTCACTTTTAACTTCGTTCTTTTTTTGTCTTGAAAATCGACATCTTTTCTCAATATTTTACGTTACTTCTAACTTTCATGACACTACTCGCGAAAAGTTTTTATAATATTTAGATTGTTGTATGCTATCCACATTTATTTACATTTTACTATGAGTATTTGCACGTAAAAAATGTCCTACCTAAACACTAAAAAGACTTTTTTCCTACGATCAAAGTCCATTGCTGTCTAAACTGTGCTAAATCATTTCTTTATAAGACCGCTTAAATATTGTCGACCTTACACCGTCACTAATATGATTATACTGTGAATACGGATAAAGTTACCTTAGCGTTACCTCTCGGACGCAAGGACCATAGTTAATATGAATTAATAGAGGTAATACGATCGGCGCAAAAATGGTTTTAGAACGAAGGTATGGAAGCTAATTAGCGGGAAAAGCCACATGTGTGATGACGCGCGCGTTAGAACCGCGCAGGTGTTGCTAAGTAGCTATATCGTGGAAACTTTGCAAGCGCTCTCCTTTACTTCTTAACAACGATATAATGTAAAAAGCGGAAGCTACATTACACAAACGCGTATAATGAAACGCATTTTTAAGGTTAATAGAACCGAGAGCTAATATATGAATAAAATACTTCCTAATGAGAGAGTCAGAAGCCTTCGAGTTGGGCACGTATGAAGAGAGCGATGAATGTACATAGTTGAAACACATCAGGTCTGCAAATATTGAGATGTTTGACACTCCGGTGTGTTCTGTTTATCCTGAGACATGGTGTGACGTAATAAGATAAAAAAGAAACGAAGTTATCTTCTTTTGCTGTACATGCAGCTGTAAGCTGATATGCCTATAAGGCTATCCTGTTGCTAGAAAGATTTGGCGACTTGCTAAGACGTGTTTCATGCACGTTCAGTTTCTAATAGTAGACGAATCCGGCATTGACTTTGAGAGCGATTAGAGCTTACAAAAGCAGATGACCGGCTGACTGCAGCAGCAGATAGGAATTACAAAGCGTTTACTGAATAAAAAATCCCCCTACTTCACTTTATCACATGCAGATATAAATTCAGCATTACATATTTATTCAGGAGCTGGAAAAGGCCGTTAAGATAAGGTATGCAATGAAGGCCAATAGATCCGTCTTCCCTTCCCACTCATTCCTTGACAGCATCAATTACATTACCATTCCATCAGTAACCATAAATAGATTATCTTCATAATAATAAATCTACTAAGATTCTTTTACAGCTGCTACATAAATACCATACAATATGGCGTCACACAATCGATTACACGCTAAGTATTTAGGTAGAGAAGTTCTGCAGGTGTGAATTAATTCTATAAGTATCTATTCACATATTTATTTTTACGTGATAATCATTTCTCCCCGAGAACAAGAGTTCAGAGACAGAGATCTAAATCTTTCAATAATTTAATTGAAAAACATCCAATGAACGCTTCAAGTACTCATATACTGGAATGTGACGCTTCTGAAAGCGACAATTTGCATAGAGATTGAGTAAAATCTCAACTCAGCCGGTGCTCAGCTTCGTACTTAATGTTAATTTTAGTAAAACATACACACATATGTAGAAAGATGAGTGATTTCAAAGATCAGTCTGAAATCGAACTTGATACCTTTCGTAGTGCATAACAGCATAAAACTATTTAGTCTAATGATAGTTAAACTTTAAGTGCATTTTATAGATTTATATTATACATATTTTATTTTTTGTTATTAATAAATCAATCTGTAAGTAATTGTTTACTAGTAAATCATCACATAAATAAAGCCGTAATTGTAAATCAAGTGATAATTATGTCTTCTGTAATGAAACTATATATAAATAAAGTCTTAATCGTTAATCAAATGGTCATTATATTATACATATTTCATTAAGCATCAAATAAATGAAGCATCAATAACTAATTAAATTGTAATTATATTTTTTCCTACAAAATATTAAGCGCGTAAATCGTCAATTGCCAGCAAATGGTGTTTCTATTTCCCTAATTAAGGAAAATAAGTAAAAAACAACTAAAACGCCAAACGATCCGTTCATGATAAATTGTATCGAAACACAGTTTAAAAATGTAAATAATTCAAAAGGTCATATTTAATTGATGTTATCTGTATCTGTTATCCGAAGCGCATGTTGGCCATGTAGATTTAGACAAGCTGAAAATTATAGCAATATTTACCACTAATGAGCTTGCATCAGATGCCAATGCGTTTGATGGCCGACACACGATACCAACGCAACCCACACTTCACAGAAGCTAAAAAAGAACTTTATCCTCTGATGGTGTTTCGTTTCGAGCT
>DWEC01003199.1:0-10840 GCA_018245735.1 Microceris miodesmiata
GGTAGGCAGAGGAATGCAAAACACTCCCACGTTTCACCGGTTACGTTTACGTCCCACTATGGAATAGGTGGTGAGCCTATTGCCATTAGATGAAGGTGTCTGTAAATGTAGAGATGTCATTGAATATGGTACGTTTCTGTATAATACCTCATATTTGATGCTAATAATAATAAACTAAACATTTCGCTACTTTGTTCTCATGTAAGCAATTTACAAGCGCTGAATTAGCAACATTGCACATGAGTGTCACGTATACGTTTTATATCAGTTTAGTAGAGTTATAACAGTGAAGTAACTGCATTAGGAACAGTCTTGCTAGAGCCATCTGTTAAATTACAACACTGAGCTCCGCGACACGTAACGTAAGTCGTAATGCGCTCAAGATTTCCTGAAAACGAATGCCTTTCAACTCTACTATACGAGAACCGGAAACTTTATATCCATCAAAGTAAGAACCACGGGGGAAATGGTTTTCTATAACTCAAATGTATGAATCTATGTACATCTTATCTGTGATTCAATGATATTTGAAACAATAAATGGTAATGTTTACGGGGGACTGATTAAATCATACGTACATATGGACATATATACAAGGTATATTATGTGTCATGTGATCTCTAAAACGTAGTCAAGAAATACGAAATTTCATAGCTACTGTCCTAATTAATTTCATTAATTTCTCCCACTGTCATCACAATTGTCATATAGGTACGTGTTATTTATCGAAATAAAGAAATGCCTTTATCACGTGAAAAAATTAACAATCATAATAAATTGTAAACAATATTTATTTACATACAAATGTATAATTGTTTTATAAAGCTATCTACCTACCTAAAGGACCTACTTGGTACTATTCAAATTGTATTTTTTAAATTTCCCATGAAAAATATATACAGAATTACAAGTATACACGAGATTAAGACATAATATTTATCGAAATTAAATATCAGGTATATACTTACGTATATACCTGATATTTAATTATAAGATATAATAATAATATAATATAATAATAATAATAAGCTTATTATTAATAATAATATTATAATAATAATAAGCTTTCCGGAATTACAGGCGTGATGTTACCATCACGCCTGTAATTCCGGAAGTGATAGGCAGAGGAGTGTAGTACACTACCACGTTTCACCACTTACGTTAACATCCCACAATGGAATAGGTGGTCAGCCTATTGCCATATATCGGGAACAAATTCAGACTCAGAGCCACTAATAGAGAAAATCTAAGTTAGATAAATTTCAATAGTACTCGACTCATTTTTTGAACCTAGGACACCCTGATCAGCAGTCGCGCTTGCAACCACTCTACCAACGAGACAGTTCGATAGTAAATAGGTATAAATAGTAATTATCCAAGTTATACATGAGGTCAACTAAAAATACGTCATTGTCCCTGAGTAATTGTCGGCGTAATGTGTCTGTCTGCGACGCGTTTCGTGTCGGAACGCAACGTTGCGTGCATCACAAAATACCGGCCGACGTTGGCCCAAATTTAAATTTGGAATAAAATTCTGTCACATTTAACGTTCGAAATCGCTATTTATATTTCGTGATTGTTGCAAATATACATTCCATAAATTCAAACCGTCGTAAATTACAATGTAATAGTGTGTCACGTCGCGTCGCAGTAACTAAGATGTGAGAAGTGACTTTAATGCAAAATTGCCCCAAAAGTTGCACAGTCACGTGCCTCGTGCTCCAACTAGCTCCAACTTTCACACAGAGTACGCTATCTTCAACCATGAAAGACTTTTTGTAAGTAGCGTAATTGCCTTTCTTATAGTTTGAACGCGCTAATTTATATCATAAAAAATATCTCTTTTCTCTTTATGTGTACATAAGAATACTAAAATAATAATGTTATTTCTATATTTCAAGACAGCACAGTAAAGAATTTTTTCTTTTTTGAAATTTTTGAAATTTTAATCTTTCGAAATCGAAAAAGAATTTTGAAATTTTAATCTTGTGTTTCAAGTAAAAAAATAATGACATTGTTGGCCTACTATTCCCTAAAATCAAATATTAGAAATTTTTAAACTATTATTGTTAAATCCTTTTATCTAAATTTGACCGTAAAGTTTATTAAAGCCATTTGCAATAAGATTGTATGACCCATCAATTGCTTTGAAGTAAATAATCAATCAACAGAATCATAAATGTAATAGCTACAACTGCAAATGGAGATCCAGTGCTTAGCATTAAAATTACTAGCGATGTCTTTTTATCCACCAGTCAATCCCAATAAGAGTTTTGCTACTATATTTTGTTAATAATCACAAAAAATTAAGACACTTATTCTTCTAGATTCTTCTCCGTAGTTATCTCCGGCAAACATCTAGACAGGCGATATGCATTGGAGAAGACCGTGTTCCATGCTTCCATAAAACTGTAATGTTTTTCAGATTTTTCCTTTTATTTATTGTTTACGCATCGACACGAACAATGTGGAATATATCAGGTGCTGCCAAACGTAGTTGAAAGTAGCTCTATTTTACAATAAGCTAGGGTAGCGTCATAATTAACAAAGGCGGTCTCAGGCCATGCATAACTAAAGGGGTCCCGAGCTGCTCCGCGTAAACTGTTGACTTTCCCGTTGAGTCAACCGGGTGGCCACGAATATACGACCCGCTCGGAATTGATGTTTACCTGGACCAAAGTATTGCTGTTAGTTTAACCCTCAACACGGACAACAAATAAACAACTTTTAATTCGCGTTGTTTTACTAGTAATAAACACGTTGTTAGTACGCATCAATGAGTAAGTGTCTAAGTAAATGGATGTGCGAGGTTTGCTAAGGATTATACAAGTATGCATAGATCCGGTTGTCGGAAATTGAATAACGACTTGTTCCAGATTTTGTGGTATTACTTAATAAATAGTATAAAAAAAATTCTATGACGCAAGGTGTTTTGGAAATTTTAAAATGTATCAAATATTAAGTTGTTGATATAAAAAGTTATACTTTCGAAACTCAATTTATTTGAGCGTTATTTATTATACGTAGCATATAATTGCAATCGATACCATTGTGAATGTCATTTCGCAATTTTACATGATTAACATATTTTGACAGTTCTTAAGTCAGGAAACTCCGTCAAAAAAATCTATGGAGATAATTTTTATTATTTCATAATCCACTAAGTTTTTTATCATAGGATATATGTATATTAAAAAATATATTAAATTATTGACTTAAGCATCAATCTGAACAAAGCTTTATATGGAACAAGGCTTGTTTTAGTTTAAAGCACCCCAATTTTCCAGTAGGATGGGGACGCGTTATAATTAACAAAGGCGATCTCGGCCCATACATGACTAAAGCGGTCCTGAACTGCTCTAAGTAAATTGTTGACTTTCCCGTTGAGTCAACTGAGTGGATACAAATGCATGACTCGCGCTGTTTCTGTTTACCCATATTGAACAAGCTCTTTTTGCAGTGTTGGTCACGTGGAAGTAATATCATAATATGTTTAAAAGTTCATTTTATACCTCCATTGTTTCAATGTGTTTTTAAACAGCATTTACCTATATATCTATCTAACTTTCTATGATATCTATGTATGATACATATACGGTATTTATGCTTGATAGCTTTGAAAATTAGCACAGTACTGAATAAATTGATCATTATCAGTCAGATCTCCTTATGCGGTTGGCAGAGTGCACCAAGTGCCAATTTACATTTTTATTATATATGACTTATAAATCGACGTACCTACGTATTGTACGTCAATTAGGTTAAAAAATTACAATGGTAGAAAGTTTCATTTTATAATTAAATTTAGTCTCAAAATCTACATTTATCATGCATTTACACTGATGAAAACAATTTATTTGTCTGTGTGAGAGTATACTTGCCGGTTCATATACTAGAGGCAAGGATTATAGTCGTAAAAATGACAGAAGCGCTAATGTGTCTGTCACCAAATTTTAAAATCACAAATACTATAGACTATTCTGCACTAATCTTAGTTTCAGAACTGGAAGAAGTGGCCCCGCTTCGAGGAGGCCTACGTCCACCAATAGACATCCAGAGACTGATGATGATAATGATAACCTAATGTTCTCAATAGTTACAACCATGTTACCAGCTAGTGCTAAGTTACTGATCGTTTTATTAATAAATAATCAAACTAAAGCTGAAGATAATATTCCTAAGGTTCTGCTCAAAGTATGTTGCAGAGCCCACGGGCGGTGAAGAAACTATTGACTCTCCTACTACGTCAACTTTCCTCACATTAAGAAAAGTAAATAAGGAAGTACGAAGTATTTACTAACGAGCCAGTAATTCTTTTGTCTATTGAAGTTGTCAAAGGGTTTGTTGGTAAAGTACAGAAATTGCATGTAAGCAAAGGCATCATTAACAAAAGCGGTATTTCAGTCCATGCATTGCTAAAACAGTCGCGCTACCTGCGTCAATGTTGAGTTTTGCGTAAAGTCAACATCGTGTGTATGTAAACACGGCTTGTTTAAAATTGATGTTTGGGAGTATATTACGTAAATACCTAGCTTTATTTGGTTTTCTGTGTACAGGAAGAATACTGAGTATGTCGATCTACATATATTATTATTCAGTTCAAATTTGCTAACGCTTTCGGCACGAACAAACAAAACCGTTTGACGTGTACTCTTATCTCGTCAAATTTGTGACATATGTATGTACTAAAATCGATATAATCAGTTTGTAATGAAATTTTAGCTAAGTACGATATTTTATTTTGCCGCCGATATTAATGTCCATGAGTATGGTGTTTTATACAATATATAAAAATTGATATTATAATGTTGTGTGTAATACGCTATTTTTTCCCTTATAGTCCAAGAGGTATTATTAAAAATAGCAACAGATTTAAACCATAATTTGTATATTAAACAGCATGAGCGAGAAATATGTTTATATTATTTGTAAACATCACATGTTCACTAAGAATGTAACTATATAATGCATTTAACCTTGATTACCTCTTCAAAGTTCCAAGGAAATTAGCTTTAAGTCTCTACACTGGTTTTAATCAACCATAACACGAGTGTACGTTCAAGCTCAGTTTAATTGACCGCCTATCTGTAACGATTATTGAAACTGGGCTCATTGGTGCCCAACGTCGTAAGTGCAAGACCGAGTGTCATTCACTTGAGTATCGAACCAGAAGCATTGTTTGAATCTGGAATGTTCTATTAGAATAGTAGGTTGTTCGCTTCCATTTGAATTACACTTCTATAGCTACCACTCGCGAGAAGTCTCAATCTAAATGCATAAGATTGTCCGTCTTTCAGCTTCTTCATAAACTACCTTTCAACGTGGAGCGCACTTTAAAATTATAAAAACGAGCAAAAATCTTTTTTCCATTCGTACTTTTATTTCTATTTCTCTAAGGCTAAGATTTTAAGATTACCTTAATGCATTCATTTTCAAAATTAATATTTACATTAGAATTAATTATGCATTTAATTTTAATTAAATTTATATAAATAATGATATAATAATTTATATACTTATGTTCAATTTACTACACAAACATTCACATAGTATTCACCATCTAATCTTAGTCCACTGATGGACATAGGCTTCTCCAAATGAGGATTTTACTTATAACCTCCACGCTGGGCGAACGGCTTGAGGATAGCAGACTACAGGTCTTCGCATCACCTACGTTGCTGCCCGTCAATAGAACGAGCCTTTAATGATGTATTATGATGTGTGTGATGATGTGGTATTGGCTTATTAATAATATGTACTATCATTGTTATTAATAATAGTTAATTTTATGTAAATAAAACACAGATTAGCCTTGATGACCGTCTTGTCAATCGATACAATTATGAATCGTAATTAACAAATAGTTAATTGGTTTAAATTAATAACAAAAATGGCTTATTTTATAACAATAACGTTTCTCTGTGTACGACCATATTTAAGTGACATATTGTATTAAAATTATATTCCAATAATATAATTTGGAATACTGTAAACACAATTTTATACAGACACTACGTATAAATGATAAATACAAATACCTGTTAATATGAGGTATATGAATCTGAACATTGCTGGGTCCAGAAGAAGGGGAAGACCGAAGACGAGATGGTCAGATACCATAGCGAAAGGCCTGACCACCTGCAAAGGTCCGCGAACGACGTGTCCAATCGTGCGAGGTGGAAAGATAGGATGCGGAAAGCAGACCATACTCAGGAGACTCCATAGACTCAGGGGAGAGAGATATATTGTCCTTATATAAAAGTCCACTTTTAACAAGAGAATTGTTATTGACTATCATTAAATAGTATCATACGCGTTGCTGAACGGAATTGAAACGAGCTTAAAATCGCATTAAAAGCATATTAAACTTCATCAACTAGTTGCAATGTGCACCTGATTCAAATCTCCTTTCCGCGACGTTCTCCGTATGAATGGCTAGTATAATATTCGGTAATATTCACTCGCTGAATAACATTAAACACTCTTAGATCTTCATTTTTACGGTTTCCAGGCAAAATAGTATTGTTATCATCATCATTATCTTAATTATTTCTTCATTATCAGTCTATTTCACTCGTTAGTTCGAGACATAGACTTTTATTTTACAGTTAACAAGAGCGATTGCACCATAATCTCGACTAGCGTCATCCAGCTTAAGAATGCAATCCCTTTCGGAGAACCCAACCCACTTCGCTGACTACTTAACTAAATACGAGTAATAATATCATATATTAAATACTCTCCCTTGCAATTTAGGAGAGAGAAGTGACAACATTGTTTGTTAGCTGAGAATGGACACAGATGCCTAGAAAGTGTCCTGAGCAATAAAGACAAAGCTAGCCAACTTTCAACATGAGATCATTGAGAAAGACAAGCGTGGAATACATAAGTCTTGCACTCTCTATATTAATTCTTATTATCAACGAATATGAAAATAATGAAAGAATTATTATTTAATAACAATGTTATAATATTACTTAATAGCTATTCATTGGCAGTAAAGTAATAACCCATAAAATAAAAGACGGTCATAATGAAAGTCGTTTAGGATTTTTAATAAAAGTACTTCAAAATCAAGTTATTTTAACAGCTATAAATGTAAGTATATGGCAGTAAAAAACATTAAAATAATGAAGTCGGTGATATGTATTTCTAATATAGGGAAAATCGCTTAGATACTAGTACTAAATTATATCTATCGTAGTTAAAACACATTGCTATCTGAAGTAATCATTCATAAGCAAGTATGTTTCAAGATGTTTCATATATTCGGATAATCATGGGTCCATTGAGATGATAACGTACTAACTGCATACAGCAGCAAATGTTTAATGAACATCTGATATTATTTAATTTCCCTTTTAAAGACCCTTTATTAAGAAAATACAATGCTATTTTATCCGCACATAAAACAATACAAGTTGAAAATTGCTTTAGTTTTAGTTCCATAACGTAGAAAGCTATATTCTAGATGTTTCTCGGCTTCGCGCTGCGTTTATTGAATTGGAACCCAGATCGCTGCGATACAACCGCGGGATTTGTGGCACTCGAGCACAGAAATAGCATAATATACTTATATAGAACACAAGAAGCTATATTTATTTGGAATGCCCTACTACACTAACATAACATCACGCCCGCATACTCCTGAACGGGTAGGCAGAGGAGTGTAGTACATTCCCATGTTCCACTAGATATACATCCTGCCATGGAAAAGGGGATGAGCTTATTATCAAACACCAGACATAAATCCATGCTTTATGATATTGCTGGGAATTGTTTATATGATAAGTGAAGGAAATGAGTAAGCTTAGTGGTGAGAGGGCATATCGTAGGGCTGAAAAGATGTGAGTCTTAACTACCCTTGGAAACCGGAGACGGGTTTAGCCACACACAAAAAGGGATACCAACGTAAATGCGAATAATAACATTTACTAAATATTCAGCTTTACGAGTTGACATGTGTTTTCATAGTGAAATCTATATATACACACGTGTTACGTGTATCGTTTACGTAATTACATAATCTCTCAAAAATTTACATCAAATATTACCTACATAAAATTCATTGTTTTAGTTAAAATGATGTATAACTTGAAAAATATTATATTATATACACTATAATCTGCGTTGAAAGGAGATTTCTGCGAGAGACAAGAGGGATTTGTGGTTCTCGCGAACTCGAGTGGCACAACTTGGGGTTACTTACATAATATACGATACGATGTACGGTTTCCGATGTTATAAAATATACTAGAAAAGAAATTCTTTTAAGTGGTGTGTTATAAAGAGAAATGTAACTGTACAAGTTTTATTACGACTTCAGCTGTAATATGCTTACTAGACAACACTTAAACGCCGTCATACTTGTCTTATATCTGATACCACGATTCAACTTTTAATAAAAATAAAATTTCATTAAATGAAAAAAGAGTTTGATATTTTTATAATTATAAAGTAAATTAAGCACATGAATACGAATACGTTTTGATACGTCATTTTAAATTCTATAAACATGTGTATACGATATAAGTATCGTACAGTTATTATTGGATTGAAAATGGATATATCTTGCGTATGTAACGAATAGGAAAAGGAGTTTGCTAAATATTCTTGATTAGGATTACGTATAGGAATAATTATTGGTAAACATATTCATGCTATATCAGTCTTGAGCAAAATAAATATTGACTGTACGGGTCTCTATACTGTGTCCATTTTGTATAAAAACTAGTTGTATAATATAATCTAACATATAGTGTGTCTATACAAATGTGTCTCGCTACAAATTGTTATCGAATGTCAATACTAATACACCCTTGCCCCATTTGTACCGGAAAACTTCCACATTAAATCTGGCTCGCTTCCCGGTCCGTATCTCATTGTGTTCATATATTTTTTCCTTACGACTATAATAAGTACATGGTATTAGTAGCAAATGGTATATATCCTCCTTTTTAAGTACCATTTAAATATATATGTGAAGCTAATCTGAAATTGCCTTTTACGTTATATGGGTCGTTGGGTAGAAACGGGTCTTATTATTGACGTCCCATGTGCTTCGTCAAATGGTACGTGACATTGCGAGACGAGTTACGTCGAAGCACGCATCTCAAGGCCATTTGAGTCCTCTACGCCTTAGCGGAAATATCCTCAGTCGACAATTATGTTTCACGTTATACACATACAAAAACAAATAAAAAATTTAAATATTCGTAGCATACATTAGCACTGTATTGCGTAAATGATTCTACTTTCCATTGTTAGTTATTTAAGTTATATCCACCTCATTATATGATATAAAAAGAAACGAATAGCTCCGCGCATTTATTTACAAAAACTGTCCTAATATCAGGTTTGTAAATATGAGGGTCGCAATAATAGTCCTTCACTAAGCACATAGACATAGATGTCCTTAAAGCGTGTCCCTAAAGTGTCGTAATTTACACGTGCTTGCTATATAAAACACACGAGGCTCTTGTACAGCCATTTGAGGTTATCATTACGTGGGAAAATGTAATATGCTGAGATTCTGAGATCATTAAATATTGCGAACAAGAAAATTAAATAAAAACGTACATGCTTTTGAATAACGCAATAATTGTGTTTTGTAGAACAATGTGTAGAACAATAAAAGGAAAATGACAATTACGAGCGCAGACGCTGAGACAGCGTAACACCCGGTTTCCGGTTGTGCTTTCCGGCCGGAAAGATCTCTATTTTGACAACTCGTTACGTGTGTGACAAGTGTATTGTTTGAATACAATGTTTTACATGTTCTAATTTGCGGAATCTGCATTTCTGCATCAATATTCTCGTGATTTATTCATATCAATCTTTATTACCAAACACTAATCAAAATTCGATTACACACAACGAAGGCTAGACAATATATTTTAAAACAAACGTTTACCAACAGATTGCGGTTTAAGGTTTCGCTCCGAAAAATAGTTTGCTCGGAATACATGAATGCAAATAATAAATAAAAGCTACGTACGAAACGGTGACATGTTTGTATTGGACTGAATTTTGAATAGCATACCACCTCAATTCGCTTAAACAAATGTGTCGATTGCTGTGTTCGTGCCAAGAACCTTTTAGTGATACCGCGGCTTTTTAGGGTGTCGTTGAACTTGCAATAACTATGTCGCTACGACCATAGTTGCCTATATAATAGTGGTTTTGCGTTTAAAGTTAATTTTACACCAACACTAAATTTGTAATAACAATAGTATTAAAAATAATAGCATTGCTCTTCATGTTTTCAATTGCGTCTACAATGAATGATGGACCTAAATTTGAATGCCCTGTTAAACTGGGGTGCTTGAGTGAACCTGAATATAATCTTAATATCGGGGGCCCTTGGTTCGATTTTTACCTGGGATAAATAATGATACAAAGGGTATAAGTATTTATCTGGCAGCTAAATTCGCTAGCTACCAATGGCAGCTGCGTAGACGGTACAAGAAGCTGTGCTCTGCTCACATACAAGTACTTTATTTTCATTTCCAACATTTTCTAAATCAACATCTACAATGTGGCAGTTGCAGCCCCAGAGAGAATTATTTTCAAATGTTTGTGATGAGAAAACGGAACGGAATAAAAACAATTCCTTACGAATCTACAATATATTGTTTCTCAGAATCACTGAAACGTGTTTTCATGTCGTTTATTAATATGATATCATCGTTTATTATCTTTATTTTATACGAGTTTGTACATCTGTTTTGTTAAGCATATGTATGACTGAATGATATAAGGTGTATAAAAAAGGTGTTAGGAAGCCTCTTTATGTATCCTGGCTTTAGATTATGTACCGAAGTTATGGCGGAGTTATGAC
>DWEC01003200.1:0-10838 GCA_018245735.1 Microceris miodesmiata
GTCTTCTCCTTAAAGTGTCTCTCCGACTAGCGGAGGCTGGCTGTCAATTCCGCAAACTCTTCGGTCTTACACAAGGTGAAAAAGTTCGGCAGCTTTCGCTATCGCTGTCGACTCTCTAATATTTTGTAACCAGGATTTCTTTCTCCAGCCCACCCTTCATTTGTCAGCAACTTTTCCGATCATAATTACGTCGTTCCCAAACTGTTGGTGAAAACAGATAATCGATTCTTACTTAAGTTATATTATTTGTATACGCCTGTAAGTTTCCATTCAATTGCAACAATAATATAGACACATTGTAAAATTAGGTACACATATTATAAGTATACACGAAAATCATCGCATACGACGCTATAGTTGCTCGAACGCGGTCATACCCGTGCTTTTATCACTATAAAACTCCTATAATAAAATATGCAACAATGATTATTAATCGCCACCCTGGTGTCGGAATGAAACCTAATTAAGTTAATTATTATTAGGACGTTGTATCTCTTAATGAGTGAATGAAGTCAGGTGTCGAAAAAAAACATCGTCTTCTTCAAGGGTTCGGAGTAGGACTAATAGAGGGTATTTAAAAACAACATGTAGCCAAATTAATGATTTATTGCAATAACTGACAGTATAGAATGAAGGATCATAAGCCTTCTCTTAAATGCTGCTGAGTGAAATGGCGATATAAAAATGCTGTCAATACAAGGTTAGCATAGAGCTTGTCATCAGAACAAAATGCAATTGGTTCTGATTTAATTATATAGAAACACAACATTCAAATCGCATCCATGAAAATTTAATAAGAAATACATTAGGAGGAATTTTTAAAAAGCTCCCAGGGACAATGTTTAGTATGCTCTTACTAAGACTCTATCAATTAATGCTACTACAATTTCGGCTAATCGGTTTAACAAGCTGTTTGAATATTACAGACATTTTTTGTGCCATTGATGGGAACGAATCTTTTAACGCAACATCCAGGAATTGCGGAATATTTCCAATTCGCTGGTTTATATCTACTGTATCTACAGAGCTGCTTCACTGGTAGAACAAATATTTCAATCCATTATTAACGAACATCGACAATCGCATTTTCGCTGGTATAGACCATAGCAACCAAATTAATTAAGTAACACGTAAACACCAACTTAAACGATGCTATGTGGTACAGTTAAAAAATTATTAACCAAAAGACAAATAGCTGAAAAACCTCAGAAGTGTTAATTACAAAATCAGACAAATGATGCCTAGAAAAGCAACAATTCACGAAGACAAGAAATAAAATATCCTAATGCGACACTAGATTGGCGACTCGACACGAGCGGTGTGGCGACACTGCGTGAAGTGGCGGGCAAATAAGAGTTGCCGACGGGTGACAACGTAACCGAATCACATTGCAGTTCTAAAATCTTATAACTGATCTTAGAAGTCTCAATTTTTCAATAAGCATTTCAGTAAGGAGGGCCTTGTTAAGAAACCTATGGAAACTGTGATAATGTAATGACTTGGCAGCCATGCTGCAAAGTCACAGTATCAACTATTGTATGTTTTTAATTTTATTTAATTATCCTAATGTAGAGCAACTTAGTATCACCCGGCACGTTTTTAAACTGGATGATCTGTGGTCATGAGTCTCAAGGATGTTCATAGTATAATGCAATGATTCAGTTTTTTTTTATTATCAACTTTGCCCTTTTTCATCCCTCTGCTGACTATGACTTTGTATATATTTGACTACAGTCCTACTTACAATCAGTTTTATATTTTCTTAGTACTGAAATATAATTTCAAGTCATAAAATCTTCAAATACCACCAAACCAATGTTAGTCAGGGTAAATACCCTGGCCTTGACAAAGAACAAACACTGATCCTGGGGGTGCAAATTTTGTTCCTGAGTTGGAATCATTCCTACAACTCCTGGCTTAGCAATTAGATTTGCATATCATGTGACCAATAGCCCCAGTCTATTTTAATAGAAAGAAAAGCTGGGTGAAATGCTAGTATCTAAGGGGTCCCATACATGCAAACATATAAGGACTGAATAACAAAGACTCTCCAAACCATTGTGTTGGTATGATGACTAACAAAGAGATATGACAATATATTTATTTACTGATTAGTCATCATATTTGCATAAAACCCATACTTCCACAGGTTGTTAAAAAAATAAACAATTTGGATATGCATCATAAAACTTTAAAAACACTGAAAATATTTTAAGCCTATACTCCCAAAGATAACATTTATAAGAGGTTTTTAGTGTCAGTAACCTATCAATATTCAAAAAGTTTATGAACCAGGGAAAAAGAAGCCGCCACAAGAAACTTCACACAGAATTTGTTTCCTTATTATGGAAAATTTACTTACATGATTAAATCAAGTTAGTGGTGATACACCAGTGGTTAGATTTGAGCCTCAAGAATACCAGGAGTACAAATTGAATTTTGGAGAAATCTGATTTTACAATGTTATGTTATGCTAGAGGTGCAGGAAAAAGGCAGAGAAAAATAATTGACTTAAATTTATACACAATGTTCTCTAAGCTGTAAGAGGCCTGACAAACAAATCCTTGTCAATTTGGTAAGCTTACTAGTTGAAACTACAAATTTAACCTTGTTCATTGTTCAAGAAAATCCAAATCCAACTATGAATCTACAAATAAAATAATAATGAAGGTGAAAGGACATTTTTTAACAACTGCTATAAACTTGATTGTGTTACAAACATTCATCAAACAGCTGAAAGTTGATTTGTACTGATCAATCAATATCTTCTATCAACAAACAAGCCTGTAAATCAACAGTTTGTCAGCAAATAAAACTTTCAGGTTGTCTATAGTCATTTTTATTAACCCCCAGACAGGTCAACAAATATATACACCAATATAATTTTAAGTAATTTTTCGGTGAATTGTAATGGAACCAACAGAGGAATTGTAATGGGTTGAAAAAAAAAAGTGTAATGAATATTTTAAAACTAAAACTGGCAGAATTTACATTGTCATAGCTTTGGATATTTTGTTACATTATTGTATTCTAATCAGATCTATTATTCTTTCATTAAAATACCATACATTTTTAGAATATTCATGCAAAAGTAATTTGTTCTAATTGTAATAAATTGAAAATAAATTGTAATAAAACCATATTAGAACATAGCCCATTACCTCATATGGTAGATTAAAAATATTAAAATTCATTTTTATTTGAAAAATTACCTTAAAACCAGAACAACTTAGATTATTTGAGTGAAACTGTTAAATATTTTGTGGGTGCACTTAATTTAATAATAAATTGTGACTGACAACACATGGAAAAAAGTGCTAACAATAGAAATGTCTTTTAAGACTAGGTAATTCTGGAAATATTTATGGGTCTCTGGGATTTAAACATTAAACATAGAAAAAATGTTGACTACCTATACTAAAGAGTTGCGAAAATAAAAAACTAAGGAAATATTTTTAAAACGTACTATTTAATAAAAAAATACAACGGAACTGCAATAATTAACGTGTATAAGAAATTCACTTTATTCATATTTAATTGTATAAGATAAATAAAAACTACATGTAGTGCTTACTCATACCATACAGTAATAAAATCTAATAGGATTCCAATAAGAACATGTCACAAGATAATGTCTACAAATAAGTCTAAGTAATACAAAACATACGGTTTCTTTTTGAACCTAACAACTAAAATCTAATGGACTACAATATATCGAAAGTAATAAAAGTTAAGAATAAACAATTGGTAACTAAATTTATATAGAAAAACAATTAGAACAATAGTATTTTGCAGCAGTGTTTAATTTTTTAACTAATGGCCACTCAGAATTAGTTTTTTTTTTTATTACTCACCGACAGAATCCTCTGGAAATCACCGAGTCGATGCCAGATAACAGATTAAAAACAATAACATCTACAAAATCGTCTAATAATTACAATAAAATTGTAAGATGTCAAGTCTACCGCAAAGTTAGTTCTTTTAAATCATAAGTTTTACACTAAATGCACTCGGCAGTGTATTTGTGTAATAGACGAATTCACTTTTAAATTTTATTCGAACTCGCACAAAGGTAAACAAACATACCGCAACACAACAACTCTGCAAAATGACACAAAGGTTACTGACGGAAGTGACGGACTACTGTCAGTCAATGTTGTCCAAATTACCAAAAAGGTTCAAAAACATTTTCTGCTAAAATCTGTACATAGGTATTTAATAAAAAGCCGTTATTTAACTAAATTACATATGAGAGAAAGAGTATTTAAAAAATTGCTGTAGATACTCATCTAAATAATTGCTTTTAATGAACTACTTCGTTCTTTTTTTAATTATTGTTTCACTGATTTTTAATATATGGCAACTATATGACATTACCATTTATTCCATATAATTATGAGCGAAATTCAAATAGAATTATCGTCTGTCTCTAGTTTAAAAATAAATATTATTAGGAACTACCCTATGTAATAAATTGAAAGTAAATAGATATATTTGTTCTTTTTACATAGGTTTGTTCGTTATAATAGTCGGATAATATATCAGTAAAAAATAATGGGTATTCATAATAAGTTATCACGCCTACCAAAAATTCTCACTAACGTTGTAAATTATTTTTATAATTCGACATTCAAAATTATAGCAACAAAATTATTTGGTTTAAATTAGTAATTTTGACATCTTTTCGATACAATTTTTTGTCCACGTAAAATCTTTTATGATTGATTGAAAAAGGCAAATATAATTAAATTAAGCCCTTAGAGCAAGAATAATAAGCCAAGGGTGATTTATCTTATCTAAATTAAAATTAATTAATATAAGCCGTTTGAAATAAAAAAAAAACCAGACAAGAAGTATTAGCAAAACAATGCAAGTATTTACAAGAATTAAGAAATACTGCCTAAGTCAAGGATAGGTGGAGTAACGATATACACAAAGTGCCTGACAGCGGTTTTATGCCAAGAGTTGAAGATCGTGCTCAGTGGAGTGCTATGGGAAACGCATATGTCCAGCAGTGGACGGGAGTAGGCTGATAACGATGATGATAATCCTTATGTCAATGTCATTTTACATATAATTTGCTTGATTTTGTATTTTATTTGATTTTTTACGTAAAGCAGTATACTGTAACTTCTGAAAAACTAAAATACTACCGATGTTATGGATAAAAATATATAAAATGTAAAACTTTTCGAAGTGTGAACGGTATCGGTAGTACTGTTATGATCGGTATCGGTATCGGTAGTACTGAATATGTTTTATTTAAGAAAAAATATCGATACTATCGATTTATTGCTGATGGAAACCTACTGATATTTTCTCTAATATCGTCAGTATTGACACGTGCCGATAACATCGATATTATTAGTTAATAGTTCCATCTCAACTGTCGATAGACAATTTTTTATCGATAGTACTTTATCGACACGCAACAGACATATAATATCTATCTGGTAAACAGCGTAACGGTGGTGGCGTTTCTATAGCCAAACACCACACGGTGTTCACAGCGTGGCAAGCGTTTTAACAAAGCATAGGAAAGATCACGATGTCATATCGATGGAAAAAGCATCCAAAAAAAAAATACTTCATTATGTAAATAATTATTATCCATGAATTTATATCTAATTATACTAACGTAGAATTAAGATAATATATCAAATGATTATGACAATACATAATTTTTTGTTATTTTTTTGCACCCGAACCTTTGTTTTTCTTACATTAAGTGATTAAATCTACTATCAGTCATAATAATGATAACATCTAATGATTTTATCAGTTTTTTTTCATTGTTTTAGATAACGAACAATTCAATGTTGCAATTTCAAAGCATTTTAAATACATATTTTCCTTTCAATATTTATTTTAACTTGCATTGTATTAAGCGTATATTATGATTCAATTATTTTTCAATTACAACAACAATGTAAATGTGACAAAAACAGGTCATAATTCAGTATTTTTATTTGTTTTGTGTTAATCAATAACAGTTTTCAAAACGTCCGCCATTTTCATTTCACGCCCAGTTTGACGTCACATTCCGGGGTTCACACAGCACCATACCGCACCCTTTTAAACTTAGTCCAAAAGAGCTTAAGATTTAGTAACAACCCGTATGCTAAAATCTATTATTACAGAAGTAGAGTTGCATTTGGCTTAACAGTAATTTTAGTTCCCTATTTGACCTCCAGAGAGCGACACGGAATCCTACCACATTAGCGCAGATCTCACCAATGCGAACGAAGGAACTTTGACGCAATTTGCAAATGGTGGCTCAGTGCCTAAAATTTGACCAAGAAGGTGTTTGAAGTATTAAATGGTTGAAGATTTCGTGTTAGAAAGTAGTGAATTAATCCATAGTTCAGTGTAGTGACGATAAAAGGATACAAAATGTGCCAAAAGGATAAGATCCAGTCTTAATGGTGGTGTAGGACGCGCCCGGAAACCACTGTAGGATTTACAGACGAGATTGCTGATCGGGTAAATTTCTTATATCATTTAAGATTATTGTTATGCTTTTTGCCTTCGTTATCGTTTAACTAATGTGTTTTTTGAGGATTCGACGTATCAATACTTCCATTGCGGGAGTTTAAAAATTGGAACACCGTAATGGTAGCCGGTATATAATACGCGTGATACACCCATGTCTTGGTGTAACATTACTCAACACAGTCATGTAAATCATTAGACAAGCGATATATGTAGTGTGCATTGGTTTTTGGGCCAGAGTATGATTATTTTCCTTAATACAGGCGGGCAGTGTCGTGTTATAAATGTATACACGTATAGACAAGGCACTGCCCTGTTGCTAGACGGTTACCCATCGATTCGTCGCTTCGGCTTATCAATGTACAGTTCCCCGCCTAAGGCGGTATTGGTTTCCCGGTTTTCCAGCCATTTTCCTTGGGAATACCTGAAAAATAATCGAAGTGAGGTGACTCAGTATGACAGTTTTTTGTAACTGAGTAATTATTGGAATATTTTGTTAAATTACTTAGGCAGATACAATATCCACTTATATAACGTGAAAACAAATTTGTTGGTGCGTTTTAGCACGAAAATGTCGATATTGATTCGCTTTACGCAGTTCCAGACCCGTATTTCAGACAGTCTGTTTTGTCTATGACCTGCCATGTTTTCACTAGATCTTACTGTATTGCTGTTATCACGAGATCGAAATACGAGGAAAAAAATCTTTACAATATTAATACATTCCGTTTGTGCAAAAACTTAGATTTAACATAGCAAATTAAATAACACTAAGTGATCATCTCTTAATTAAATTTATTTGTTGCATTTGAATATAATTGACCATAATCTTTAATGATTGGATATAGTTATATTTTAATAATAAACATTATATATTAATAATATACATTGTATCACATTCATTATAACATGATACAAATTTGATGTAAAATTTATTATTATGCCTCCATTACTACAATTAATTTTATTTGTTTCATTTTAATCTCTAAATTAGTACTTAATCATCTTTAAAACTTCCACATGTTGAGGATTTCTAAAATTATAAATATTACTAGTTGAGCCATTCAAAATATTGCTAACTAGTACTTTTGAAGTTTATCAAGATTATTTTTAGACAGTTTGACCTGAGTACAAAAAACAATGTGCTATTTAATGTCCTATGTATTATCTGTGATAAGATTAGCTTGTACATATTGCTGAAGCAGAATGAGTGAAGTACCTTTGCACTACCTTTGTATGCACATTAGCACACTTGGTCAAATGAGCCGCTCACTCAATAAGGCCTGTCAATCAAATTGAAACACTTAAGAAATTATGCTGTGAACAACTACAGTGTTTTTTTGAATGTAAAACCTCCAAATTGAAATACAAATATATTTCCTATTAAAACATCCAAATTTGTAATTTGGTTATCAATGGATTCTATAATATTTTCTCAAGTGTTTATACCAATTAAGACCGTTTGGGTCCCTTACCTCACAAGTAGTTGATTACTTGTGAAGTAAGCTTAAAGCATGGTGCTCACTTACAGCTTTATTTAGTGGTAGTTAAATGTAGTTTGATGGAAATGTATATAATAATGCTATTGTATATAACAGGTAGGTAATATGTAACAGGTGTGCTATATATCTGTTCAAGTGTGAACATTATAGAAACAATCTCCAGAATACCAATGTGTAACGTGATTTCATAAAAGAATATAGCGTTACAAAGATTTTTTTCAAGTACAATTAAATTTTATGTAACCAAACTATGTACCAGTGATTGATATTCTGAAATTTTAATGAATTTTCTGGTTCTTCTTATTGGGTAAGTTTGTTTGAATGTGTTTGTGTGTGTTGCACACTGCCAGAATTTACATATGAATCCTTAGCTCAAATATCGTCTTAATTTTATGAAATATTCGTCTCATCATGTTATAAAATCTGCTGATGTATATCAATGAAACTTTGAAGCAGCAACATCAATTATCTAGATATAATGTTAGCTTTGAGAAAAGTTTCAGATACCATTATTTAAAATCTATTTTTCCAAGTTAACATACCATTGATCTGTTCTATTATTTCTATGCAAACTATTAATAAGTGCATTATAAATTTACTATTATAATAATGATTCTGATCATAACACTGATCATAGTATTAAAACGATATGTGAAAAAATGTTTGGAAACTACTTATAGTGTGTATAATCCATTAGGATGGTACTCTGTCATGACAACCTCACACTCGGGTATCTGTTCCCAAAGCAAATGGCTGTTGCAAATATAAATTTCTAAGTACATACTTATATAAGTACTCTAATACTCAGACACAAATACTCCTCTCTTTACAAAAAAAAGTATATACCACACATATAATCCTGAACACAGCAGTCAAGTTTATTAAATTAAACACTGCCTGACACCCTATTAAGATGTGTATCATTAATACACAAAACTTCTAAACTTGGTGTTACATTTCAATATACGCCAGCCTGCATTCAATGCCATTTATGTCATTAAAATTAATTTTAAGATAGAGCATACATTTAAGGTAATTGAGGTTACAGTTACACAAGTTCACTTTTTGATACACATGGAAATTATACTAACAATATGTTTTGAATTGCTTAATGTTGTAGCAGTAGGAGACGTTTGAAAGCTGTTTAAGCAAATGGGAATATTTGAGTGGTTGTCAATTTTAATGCTTCATCATTACTCTCTCTCACCTTCTTTACATGTAGATAGCTATTAGTGTATTATTGGTATAGATTATCTTTATTCACATCTTTAACAAGCTCTCATTTGGTTTGTTTGATACCTAATAATAGGTACAGTGACTGTGAGCTAAATGTACCTCCCTAATAATAGAAGCATTACAGAAAATAAACTGCTCTACTTAGTTCATGATTTTGTAGATACAACTCGTTTTTACAGAGCTACAAGTTTTTATACATATATTTTCATTCAACTGTCAATCATGTACAAACAAATTGTATACATATTTTGTCGACGGTGACTTTTAAACTTTGGCCTGAATGTTTTATTTGATTGCCACACCTAATATTATGAGTAAAGTAAATGTAAAATGAGCTCATATTGGATTACTGTTGATACAATTAAAGTTAACGTACACATGTATGTCCATACTGAGCTGTGAAAGTTTTATTGTCGATAGAGAAGTTTCTAGTATAAATTCTAGTATAACATCATAAACCAGTATGTAAATCACATCCAGTGTGTGTTTTAACTCAGGTGGGAGACGAATAGAAAAAGATTTTTAGATTTCTTGGATGTTCCTGTTAAATGGTTAACTCAAATTTATGTCAAACATTTAACACAGGTAAAAAAAGTATTCTGAAAATATCTGGATGTTAATACCAGATTAATCCATGCTATGCTATACCATATATGCTATGAAAATTTTATTAAAACTTGGGTTTCATAATGGTGTGTAAATTGATTATTGTTCACTACTAATTTAACATTGTAAACAATAAATACTTTATCACGCATTATTTGTATGTGTAAAAACCAGCAATAAACAATTGGCCACCAATTATGTACCAATAGTGCCATTATCCATTGATCTCAGATTGTAGTCTCAGATATAAAACATAATATCTTATGACGAGTTGATATGATATGTGATACCAACAGCTGATATTATATTAATAGAAGGCTTTTAACAATAACATATGAACATTAGTTTATGTTACTATGTTTGTGCTGAATATTCTAGAAACTTCTCTCATGATTTGTTCATTATTATGTCAACAATTCTCTTGCCAACCTTGACAGCAGATCCAAAAAAATGTCACCCTTTTTAAATGTTTTATTCAAAAAATATATTTTAACATAACCAGTAACAAAATTTAAATGTAACTTTAGCTTTGTACATATCAGGAAAACAATCAATATAAATTCCATAGTATATCTCAAGAAATTTGTCACTTATTCATCTTAACATATTTTGTTTATTCAATAACTTTACTTTTTCTTCAAGGTAACTATTGTCACAGTTTGACTTATCACATGGTGCTTACAGTGTGACGGTTTTTATAGTAAATCAGTTTAGTTAGATCATTACAATTAATCTTGTTTGAAAATAGTATCATGTTGACTGCCTGAGATATTTCTGCTCTGAAAAATTCATTTGATACTTGCATCTATTTCAAAAACAATTACATTGTCATCATCATCATCTTTATCAGAGGTACTTCCCGTTAATGTTTATGCAAAGCCCTTTCCAGTGTAGTGTCTTGGACATATCCTCCGGGGCATTCATGAACAATTCGGGGGAAATAATGTCCCCTTGTCTTACTCCGCAATCTAGTATGACAGCTTCAGATTGCTGATTCTGTAC
>DWEC01003201.1:0-10838 GCA_018245735.1 Microceris miodesmiata
TACTTAATTTATTGAGTAAGTTTAAATTTCGCTTTTCGATTAACTTGTAATATTAAGAACAATCCTGAGGGATGTACATTTTAGTTGATACAACAAAAATTTAATTAAAACTAGCGAAACGAACTAAGTTCATGATTTATTCCATATTCATTTAGAAACTTTTTCGGATGGACTGTTTATACAAGGTCGTATTTTAATACCAATGTAAAATTACATAAAACTTTATAACCCTGAGTAAAACAATACATTGCTTATAATTCACATTTGGAAATTTAATATCTGTTTACTAAATTATTCCGTTCCTTTCCTCACTTTTTTCAATGGCATAATGTATTTGATGTTTGTACCTAAGAAATTTTACATAAACAAAACCTTTTGGAAATTAACTATGGTACACCTGTACAGTTTGTCAAAAACGTGATTGTCAATTTGACAATCAGAACAAATTTGTTTTATTTATTTTAAAAAATTCCAAAGTAATTTATTTATTACACCTTATAGAAATGCCAAAAACTGTTAGTTGCTTACTATTTTATCATCGGGTTGCTATCTTATAATAAGAAAATACAATATATTTTTTTAAAGCAAGATGTAGAAAGTGTTGTTAGCATGTCTCTTGAACTGGTAACGTATATACATTGTGCGATATTTTAAATTTTTACTTGTTAGGATTTTGATGAGGACTAGGCTAGCACTTGAAACAAAAAAATGTTTATGCTATGTTTCTATATTTAAATATCTTGATTCCTCCGTTAAAATCTCTGTGATCACATAATCAAACGGTAGCAATAATTTAATAAAATGTACCTTTTTTAAAATAACCTTATAATTGGCAGAATTTCCGTAGCCACACAAAGGTAAATCAAATATGCTGGCCTTCGCACCAGCAGACTAAAGATTTTATTTTAGAATTTTATATTTGGACTTCATCCAATTTTTATACCCAAGCATTTCCAATGATCAGTTATCACATGGATTTCTTGGTTGTTGGTGCATAAGGAAATTATAACAAATAGTAAGGTATATCAAATACTATTAAATCATAAAATTATTTTTGTGCCTATGTGAAGTTAATTTTTTAACATAATAATTATTTATGTTTATTACAAGTGTTTGAAAGAGTACAGTTTAGCAATAAGAGCTAAATAAAAACATGCAGACATATGACAAATAGCAGTAATTTTGGCAATTTAAAAAAAGTGTGTGTTTGTACTTATATACACACATAAGATGTTATACTTCCTTGGTATAACAAGATGAAAATCTTTCTAAAACTTTTATCTTTCGTGTTATCTTATGTTACTAGAGAAAACGACACTAACAATAGGAAAATAGATATTCAGTACCTTGAAAGAAAGTTTTATTATAACACATTATCTATAATTAAATAAATTTTATTTAAATGACATAAAACATATGAGGTTGGCTAGCCAATTTCATGGGGTTTTTTGGGATAGTGTGTGCACACATTTTTGTCTAACATGCCAAAAGTATAACTTCAATTTTTCTAATTGCAATTTCATCAAGCATAAAAATATATATATGCAAAACTGAGATCAAATGGTGATTTATAAATAGTTGTCACATGAAGCTGTTATTATAACAGACACATTAAATTAATAATGTTCAGATACTGAAATCTGTACATAATAATAAGAAAATAATTTATTGCTCTCATTTGTAGATGCCAGAGCTAACTGTGACATCGGAAATATATCAAGAATATGACTACAAGACCAAGATAACACCAAGTAAAGAAGGAAGTAAGTGAACAATTTATGTAGACATGGCATATTTCATTAACAGACATAAATACATGGTGTTATCTCATTTGAAGAGAAGCTTATAATCTTTAGAATGTTCCTTTTTCTCTTGATAATGTATTTACATCCTATTTATTTTAATCACATAGACTATGATATTAATTATGATAATAATTGGTTGTAGATGTAATTTCCGCATTCCCATTTTTATTATGCAGTAAGGAGAGTAAGACAACGTTTGATGAAGATGATGATTTGGATATTGAGAGGCCAAAGAAAGAAGCCATTAAAATAGGTAAGTTACATGTCATCACCAACCCCTTTATCACTCCACATTGGACAAGGTTCTTCTTTATTAGAGAAGAGTTATTAGCTTTATACTTGTGCGTATATTCATTGAATTTGTTCATACATTGGTATCAATAAATATACATTTTATGATATACATTTATATGATATATGACTGCAAGACCATATATGACTGCATGGATTTCTTCATTTAGTGAATTTATTCTAAAAAAGACTTATATATAAAAGTGATTTACTTTTTATTATATTATATAAGTTAACATGATAAACATAGCACATAGTAAGAATAACCTAGATATAACAAAAACCTTTGTAGTTGTACATAAAATGTCAAATTTCGAATTGACACCCTGAAAGTGTGTGGATAGAAAGTAGTGTTAAATATAGCAGAGATAGTTAAAAAGACCTATTTTTTTATATCATTTTCAGAGCACAGTTTTAAGACAAAAATAGCCTTAGTGGGCTTGCAAGTGTGGCGAGGTGCATTTCTGTTGGGCGACTTGCTTATATACCTGGGTGTGAAGGGACAGCTGCAGGGCAAGAACGTGTTGGAGCTGGGTGCCGGAACCGGGCTCACAAGTTTTGTTGCAGCCATTTATGCTAAGAAAGTTGTTTGTACAGGTAATGCAAATGAAACAGTTACTACATTTTATCATGCCTTGTCCAATTATTGTTCCACTCAATTTTAAGATTTTTAATCTACGCATTTGTTAAAATTTTATAATTCTAAGTTTGCACAATTTCATAACATTTATTTGAACCATATAAATCTAGTATTACCATATCGTAAAATTAAATTGTTTTATGAATTCACATCTTAGTAACATTTTCTGTCTCCTGTTACAGATATAGATGTAGGAGGGATACTAGAGTTGATTAAGCAAAACGCTGAGTATAATGCAAAGCTGATGAAATCACAGTTCAAGGTCATGGCACTGGACTTCAGCGACACCAATTGGAACCCGAGTTTGGAGAGTGAAATTAAAGCAGCGGACATTGTTATTGCCGCAGATGGTAATTTATTATATATATGTAGTATATGCATTGCTTATATCTAAAATTTCAACCATTCTCACCAAATTATAAAATATGTTACTGACGAGCATTATCAGTGAACTCATGAAATGTTAGGCTCTGAACAATCAATGGGTGTAAGAGGTTCCAACTACCATCTCAGGAACCCATGCCAACCTCACCTGCACGTGGTACACCCTGCTATAACAGAAGAAGCTCTGGCGACCGGCTGATTGCGGTAAATTGCAGCCTAAACAGGCACGGCTAAATGCCCTGGCCGCCGACGGGCAGCAGCGTCGGTGGTGCGAAAAGCCGTGGCCTGCGATCTCCAACCCGTATTCCCAGCGTGGAGATTACGGGCATAAACCGTACCCTTTGGGGGAGGCCTATGTCCAGCAGTACACTAAGAAAGGCTGATGATAATGATGATGAACAATCAATCATCACACTTTTTATATTATACCGCCAACCCTGCCGCCAAGCTGCTTTTGGGGTCGGCAGGATCACCGACTATCAGTTGTCTATTTTTATATGTACATCCTCACATATTCGTCTTAGCCCTATTTAGACAATCTTTCGGTGCCTTACGATTCAGCTTCACACCGTGGGCCAGATTTAAGTCCTGTCATGCAACCCTTTACAAAAAGTCCGTTTCAGGATTAAATATCGCTTGCTATAATGATGAAGAAAGACGTCGTGAGGAAACCTGCACACCTTAACAGTTTATAAAAAAATGTTCTCTAAGGCAAGTAAAGTCTGCCAACACGCATGTGGCCGGCGTGGTAGTGCCCTTAACCCTCTCACTATGAGAGGAGACCCGTGTCTATGAAAGAAACAATAAAACGGTTGAAAAAAAAAGTACGTTAGTGTGACAGACTATTCCCATATCTTTCTCACTTTAGTAGAGACTTATGCCCAACACTAGGACGATGAAAGGGTTGATAATGATAATGGTTACATTTCAGTGATCTACGACGACGACGTGACAGCCGCGTTTGTGGCGACCGTGCAGAAGATATTGAACACGAAACCGCCTAAAACCTTATACGTGGTGTTAGAAAAGCGCTATGTGTTCACGATAGACCACCTGGACTCGGTGGCGCCCTGCTACGAGACATTCCTGGCCTTACTAGACAAGGTGAAGACGGACAACGTACATTCCCAATGGACAGTGGAGCAGTTGGCACTGGACTTCCCGAAGTACTTCACGTATGACCGCGTCAAGGAGCTGGTGCTGTGGAAAATAACGTCTAAACCGACTTAATTGCGGCGGAGAAAAAACTATTAATTATTGTGATATTAAATTATTGTTTTTAGTTCAAGGGTTAAACTTTATTTTTGGACCTCTTGCTCAACAGTCGCGCTTGTAGCCACCACACCAGCCAAGCAGTAATCAACACATTTTATTACAAAAGGCAGGCACTTAAACGAAAAATCAAATACGATGACTTAATCTTTATTTTAATTTGGCATGTATATCTACTCTTTATACTACTCAGCAAAAAATATAATTTCGTTTACTTAAAATATCAATAAATATAAAAAATAAATAGTTTACAAAACAATAATTTGAACATCATACAACGTAAAAAGATAATTGGTAACTGGTACTGTAACGGAATTTGTCGAGAAATTCCTAAAGCCGGATGAAAGTCAAAATTACTTCTGTGTTGGCCAAAATTCGTTATACTTGGTCAGAAATGTCTTTCTCAGTTCGGAATTTCTCGCCTGCTGGTCCTTCTCCTTGCTAAGAGTTTCGATGCTCTGGCCCACACACAGATCCCCAGTGAAATGAATGATCACCACTTGGGTGTTAAAGGACACATTTTTATCAGGAAACTGTTTGGAATAAGTCTGAGGACAGAAGTCCATCGAGTATGGTAGGGAATAGTCTTCTGCTGTAAACAGTAGTAACAAATAAATAGTATTAACCTGTGTGATTTTTCTAATACTCATAACATAGTGTTGCGGTAAAAGTGTATTGTTGGGTAAATAAGACTAACTAGACATTGTTTCACATATAGTAAAGAACTATGAAATTGCATTATGACGCTTTTTTTCTGACTTACGCGCATTAAATTCCTCTGTATCGTGCACGGACGAGTCGCCCGTGCACTCCGGGCCGCAGCGGCCATCCTTGAGGATCCCCCTCATAGTTGTTAGCTTGCTAATCGCCTTTTCGCTGCTCTTACTGTTCTGTTCGCTCTTGTGTTTGTCGATGTTACGGAGGAACTTTTTCATCTGCAACCACTTTAAATTTAACAGTAACATCTTGTACATTATATGGTCGTTATTATCAGAAACGTACATTTTAATATTTTTTTATAGCAATATGTGATCCAGTTTAATTGTTTTAGATAGTTTTGAAGCTTAGTTGCTAAAATTTTTGTGTTTTACTGCTACGAATGGGTCTGGTCTGAACGTGCTCTTGGGATTTACAACCGCACTACTCGTGCCAGTGGGCTGAGAACCAGCAACATCGAATCCATCTTTCGGATTTTTTTAAACTGTTTTGAGTCACCGACGAGGTTTAATAATTGTTTGCTAACGATAGCTACGTAAACGGACTACTTAATAATCCTTTATAAGCATTAAAACTCCTCAAATTCCACCATCACAACTTTCAGAGTTGCTTCTGGCATCGTATAACTTGCAATACACCCTTTGCAATATGCACTCCGTCATGGCCACAGGCGTTTTGTATTGTAACATTTTGGAATATTGAAATATGCTTTTTATAAGCCATGAGTAACTTAGTGCTATAACAATAGAGTTCGAAAGAGTGCTAAGCAATTTAAAAACCAAGCCCGTTTATGGAACAAACAGGTATATGATATTGTAATGTAAAACTTGTTGCTAGTCAATTATTCATATTACTATTAAGTATGTCTTTCTTATTTTTTTCTGTTTATTATACTTTAAATAATGTTTGTACGCGTGTTGAAGGGTTTGCGAATAAAAGTTTCTTCTTTCTAAAGTTGGACAAATTGATAAGATTTTGAAATAAAACATTTTAATGAAAAATTGCTTACGGTCTTGGACATTTTCTTGGGCGGATCTGGATAGGATATTTTGGGTTCTCCGGGATTGCTTCCAACGACATACAGGGTACTCTTTGGTATGTCAAAGTCAGAATAACCTGAAGCTTGGCCCTCCATTGACTCTCTTTGACCTCCAGACATGGTGGTAGATTTGCTATTACTTGGAGCATAGACAAATTTGCTTGAAATATCTGGTTTCGTCTTCTGGGTAAAGCTCTTACTTTTGTTGTTCTTCTTTTGTTTTCGTCGCACGGGGGACTCGTCTCCATTCGAGACACTTTCATCAGATGTAGAAGGAAATACCTCGTTAAGACTAAGCACTTCCAGGTTGCATTCATCGAGACTTAATAGATTTTCGGCATTTGCTACTTGGCAGAGATGGTCGGTGGAGTGAATGCTAATAAACGATTTCTGGCTCGAACACAATCCAGCTTCTTCGCCAACGAGAGATGTCTTCTTCGAAACAGTGACTGAAATTTAAAAATGTTTCAAAAACTGAGTACACGTTTTTAAACATTATAGGCATTTGTGTCTACGTAATTTGATAAATAGTCTTCGACATCCGACTAGCCAATTAATCATGTCCATGAAATAGGACAACAACTTACCAGAATAAGTACAACTGTCTGTTGGATTGCAGTTAATAACATCTGAAATGTAATTTTAAAATTAACATATTTTTCTCTATAGTTTTTAAGCAATATAAAATTGATTATCTCTTTGTTGCATTAACCATTTTCTTTCTATGCCGTCGTTCGCCCATTGGTGTAAGAAAACAAATAAATAAATAAGCTTCAAAACCGATTTACCTCCATTCTCCAACCCGTCGATTGTACCTTGTGTTTCTGGTCTACAATTATCTGGTGATTTTAGTGCATTCTTCATATATGACATATTTAACAATAAATTTCAGAGTGTGATTTTTGTCAAATATCTATCCATTTTCCATTGGTGACACATGACAGTTCTAATTTCGATATTTTTTTGTCTATATTGGGATTTATATCAGAAACTCTAACGTATATTTAAAAGTACCGAAAATTAAGTTAAACAAAGGGAATTGGTTCAGATTATTGCCATTACACATCAAAACTGCCCTTGTAACCTTTAACTTTAGGTGTTACATACAATAATCAAATAAAGTTTCAATCAATAAAAGAACAAAGTGGTATTAAAAATAATTGTTGTAATTCATTTCATAAGTACAAATCATAGATGCATCGGTACAGAAAATAGAGAACAATACAAAAATAACAAAATATGTTTAAATTAACATTGCAAAATGGAAATACATAAGGTAATAATTGAACCGAGTGTTAACATGTAAAACATTTTGGGTGTATAATGTAAATATTACTTATCGTACTCATGTAATTATAGTGACAATCTGACAATATCATTAAATTAATTACTAAAATATTAGCAGTTGCTCGAGTCTAAAGAAAAGAATATTGCAGTCTTTATTACTCATACTCACCGTAGGCCAAAGTGTCCTCGACCACTACGATTTATCATAACCAACTCTATCAACTCATTCATTTATTTCTATCAATTTGATCATATTCACCGTTTAGTTACAAAATTCGTGTTACACCATAAAGCTAGACATCACTTCTCTGGCTTACGTTCATTTTACAATTAAATCTTAATATTAGCTTCCGAATTAATTTGTCTTACCGATTATAGACAGCACAGGAGGTATTTATGTATAATTTGAGTCTTTGATTTGTTACATCTAGCGTTTTATAAATGACAATTTTTCTGTGGATTAGGTTGTATGAGTACCAACTAACATATACTTTCTTCCCAAACATCCATATGCATGGACTACTAACAAAGTCTCGTATATCTGTAGTACTTTTTGTATGTCTAAAGATATCTGAACATTTTAGAATTATTATTACTATTACAAAAATCAGTCTATCCGATGCGGTGAAGTAAAATTTGATACATAATCAATTGTCACCTAGTACATTGTAAATACATACAATGATTGAACACAATAAATAATGAAGTCAACAATACCTACTACATATTACAAAATTGTTTATTGCCACGAATATTGTTGTTATATAAATGTGAAGCGTACGATGGCGTAGTGTGTAAAAGACACACAGTTATACCCTGTTCTTGGGTTTGGACATAGTACAATGTTGAAATTCATACTGTTTCGATGTAACTAACCTCCGGAATCAGGCTTCACCAGCGTTGCCATACGTCCTGATTTATCAGAAAATTAAATGCCCCCCACAGGAGCCCAGGTTTCCTAGCCAGTCCCGCTTTTTTTTAATCACATAATACCTTATTAAATTCGAATTCAACTATGAGAATAAGTAATTAACAACTACTGATTATTTACATTTTTAATACGTCCCGCTTTCGACATAAGAATCCTGAGTCTACTCAAAAAGTTTTATAAGTTTGCTTTGCCCAGAAAACAATCTGGCAACACTGGGCTTCACATCGTGCGACCAGAAGCGTCAGGCAATAAACGACACGAAACACAAAGCTCTTTCAGATTAGAGTATTAACGGTGCCCATAAGCTCGTTTTTGTACACGCATATACTTGTGCCCCGTGCCCCGTGCCACATGCACATCGCGTACGAGCGTAGGCGCGCTACTAGACTCGTACACACGTGAGCCATCTCCTAACCTTCCCCCCGCACCAAGGCAGACACACTAGTTCAAAGAAACGTTCCAGAGGACGTGCATACACGCTTGTTAGTTTTGTTCTAGAGCGAAACACAAGTCATGAGTAAGCTCTTAGCCAAAACGAGCAAAAAGCGCACAAAAATACGCTAATCTGAAAGAGCCCTAAAGAGTACTTAGAATAATAAAACGGTTTGTATATAGCGACCAGCTAACTAGCCACTGCAAATTCGCTGACTATGCAACTATTCATAAATTATATATTCAAAAATCATCAAATTAATATTAAACTAGTACATCGACAAAAAAACAACGTTAATATTAAAAAGGAAAAAGTCCAATTTAGTTCATGTGAATATCTGACGAATTCCTGACCTAAGAGCAAACAGACAACAATAGATACATAATTTAGTAACTTAACTATTATCGTCCATCAAATGGACTATCGATTATTACTTAAATCCAACAACATAATCGGAATAGTACCGAAATTAAAAAAAATTACCTAATCACATCGTTCGCGGCGTAACATAATTTTTGTTTAAAATCGCACGTCACTTGATATGGCGATAGGGATAATAAAGTTATAATGCAGGAAATGACAGACACTGGAGATCGTTAGAGAAGGATTGTTTTTGTTCCATCAGTCCCTGTTAGAAATATAGCCGTTCGAGATTCCCTAGAAATAAAATTAATACAACTTCTAGGTTACACTAGAGCCTCGTAGATAGAGAAATGTCCATGATTTGACTCAATGACTAAACATTCGCTATACGGAGCTCTTTCGTTCCGATATGGACGAGCGTTTGCGACTTTGGATACTGCCGGAGGACATTTTCCTTTTGCTCTCCGCGTTACTCGGCCCGGGACTGGATGATTTATTAAAGTTGGAGCTAGCGCTCGCCATTTTGTTCGCGTTTTGGAGATTGGAGGTTTTTCGTCGGACAGATGGCGATGCCTCTGCGTTGTTGAGCTTGGCGCTGGCGGTCTGCGGCTTGTGCTCGATGACCGCCGGCTGCTGGAACTTGCCCACCGCATTCCAATGTTCGCGCTGCGCCTTCAGCGACTCACGCATTTTTTCTTTGGCCTCGGCATTGTCTGCCAGCATTTGGTTAAGCATTTGCACCGTTTGGTACAGCGCGACGGGACTCAGGAGTCCGAAATCGTGCAGCGAGCACATGTGCAGAATGAAGTTTCTGTACAGGTTCTTCTCCAGAAGCTCCTTGCCTTTCATTTGGAGGAACATTTGACAAGCGCGCGGTATCTGGCAGTCGCCGACGTAATTGTACTTCATGACGTGCAAGTTCCACATTTTCATCAGTTCCTTCTCGCCCTCGTTCACGTCCGTGAACTCGTCTATCATCATCATCGTCTTCTGTTGCAGCCACAGCGGGTCGGTCTCACTCTCAGAGTCTATGTCGAGCTCGTTAGGATATACTGGCAGGCAGGTGATCGTGTGATGATACAGTCTGTAAAATGACAATGAATTAAGAAATTACTAGTTATAAGTTTAGATCATGTTTTTAAAATAGTACAATTCGTAACAACTTTACTGGTAGTTGAACACGGGATAACGTCATCATAAAAAATGCCATTAACTAGTTCATGCATGGTTTCTAAATAACTGAAATCAAAACTAATAAAAACCAATCCAACCACTTTTGTTCAACCGTCGTTTGCAAACAACTTATATACAAATTTCATCATAACTTCATCGTTCCACTGTTGTACACAGGTCTACGCTCAGAATGAGCAGTGTTAAAGCCTTGTCTGCCACACTGTCCAGGTGGACCTTGACAAGCAACATTAAACGGATCTACTTGGTTTATATTAATTACAATTTAACATTTAGAAGACTGACACCCTACGATCAACCTGATAATTGGACGTGTCCGTTTAAAAGTACATAGATTAATATAAGTAACCTGTTGTGTCCGGTGAGGTATGGGCGCTGCGCGTCGACTACGTCGGCGTCGTCGAGCTCCAGGAACTCGGCCAGGCTGTGGCGCGCGGCGCGGCGGGCGGGGCCCGCCCGCGGCGACCGGAGGTGCGTCGTGTCGG
>DWEC01003202.1:0-10836 GCA_018245735.1 Microceris miodesmiata
ATATAAAAAAATATATTTAATTTCCAGTTTTTTTTCATATTCTAGGAAATGAAATTCCAGGAATCCCAAGACTGACTTTATTAATCTCCCTACTTTAGAAGCTGATTCGCTTTAATATCGAGATTTTACAAGGCACTATATGAGTAGATCGCGGCTTATATGAAAACGGTACAAAAAAGAGATTTGCGCAACATGTGGTCAGGGAATTTGTCGGTTTCTGATAATATTTTGTGGCATACTTTATGTGGGAAGTTATTTTATATTATCATCATCAACATCAGCCTGTGTTAAGGTTACTTTATTCAGGCCTTGAGGATTACAAATATGTTTGCAATATGCCTTTGAATTTGAACACTGTTATCTTATATATAATGATATACCTGTACGGCCATAGTACGGCCTGACAGGTATATCATTCTATGTACGGCCATACCTGTACGGCCATAGTACGGCCTATTTCCTACAATTAAATTATCTACCAAATGTATAGATTATTTAAATACGATGTTATGACAGAAGCGATGGCGCAGTGGCGCGAGTAACTACAAACCCAGACAAACCTGTCTGCGGGACATACAGGGCACCAACGCATCCGACGCCCAAGCTACCACCAGATCCTCCAGGTAAGAATAAATATACTCATGAAATCAGAGTATATAACACATAAATGGGTTATGTAACTCACAGTAGTTAAATAGGCACTTTGTTATAATGACGTAGTAGCCAAGTGTTGACGCGTCGAAGACGAGGGTGGCAGCCATTGGTTAATGACGTCGTATAGCGGGAGAGGGATTGCGTTCCTCACAAAAGCCTAGTCTACTTCTGCGCTACATGCAAGCTAAAATATTAGAATTCCTGGTTTATTTAATGTTGTTATTTTGCATTACAACGTTTAGTAATTACAGTTGAAAATAAAATATAAAATAAAAGCATTTAGTAAGTACAGTTGAAAATGAAAATGAAAACATAAAAAAAAATAATATTAAATTTGTCGATAATTATCATCATCATCATCAGCCTATTCCCGTCCACTGGTGGACATAGGTCTCTCCAATGGCACGCCACTGAACTTGATCTTCTGCTCTTCGCATCCAATCACTTGCCAGTCAATTTGCGTATATCGTCACTCCACCTAACTGGAGGGCGTCCTACACTACGCTTGCCAAGTCGCGGTCTCCACGATATTATCGCGTTTGTCGATAATATCAGATATTATTTTGCTTTTACTTTTATTTGCTTAAACGATAGTAAATTATCATGAAAC
Organism: Microceris miodesmiata; assembly: GCA_018245735.1. Lineage (NCBI taxonomy): Eukaryota > Metazoa > Arthropoda > Insecta > Lepidoptera > Hesperiidae > Microceris > Microceris miodesmiata. Next base: position 1,265 of record DWEC01003202.1, read on the forward strand.
GTGAAAGCGAATGCTGTTATAAAATCAAACCCGACAGCTTGTTGTACATCAGAGAGCATAAAACAGGTTACACAAATATAGCCCATAAAATTGTATCTCTGCTGAAGCACTTAAGTGCAATACTCGTAGATACAGCTTAATATTTCTCAAGTAACGATTAGTACTTCAATAATATAGCATTTAGCTTAACTGAAGCTTTGTTGATATCTCCAATAGGCACTTTACCAATAACGACGTCCCCAATTTCGGTCCATTTACAGTTATAATAAAGTCTTCATTCAGCCGACGGATCATTCATTTACTCCAATAGTTCCCAAATAGCGACTATTGTTGAGAATTGTTAATTAATTCTCGAACATTCTGTTATAGATGCTTTCATTTTCTTGTAATTTAGTTCTAGTGATCAGTTATATAGTCATCATCATCATTATTATAAGCCTACACTCGTCCACTGCTGGACATAGGCCTGTCCAATAGCACGCCACTGAGCTCGATCTTCAGCTCGTAGCAGCCAACTACTCTCAGCCACTTTGCGTATATCATCACTCCGCCAGTTATATAGTGCTTTTATTTATTTACATATTTCTTGTTATCAGTTACATAGTAAATGTACTTAGTTACATAGTGTTTGTAAATGAATTGTACTAAATTAACTATTTGAACTAACGCACTGAGAGCAGGTGAATAAGAAAAATAGGGAATTTATTAGCTTTTAATGTTTCTGTTGATTTATTTCGATGTAGTACATTCTGAATCGGTTGACGTTGATAGTGTGTAATAGTGGATAATGTTCCATAATAGTTAATATTCTTCCCCAACCAAATTGTATAGGTACATACGAGTATATCTCATTCGATTTTTTATTTCTTTGTTAATTAGAACGATAGATTATTTTTAAGTAACATGGTAACAAAATATACCATATTGTAAGAAATTAAAGACAAATAAAAATAATAATGGTAATTAAAATTACATAATAGATACCAACGCATTATTGTATGTTTGAAAAATGCAAAGATTTCGACATAACATTTACATAATCAATGTTTTATCCAGAGCAGGCAATTTTTGGATTTACATGACTCATCTTGAAAAATGTTTTCTTATGTAACGTTCAATACCAGATGTGTACGAAATAAGTCCGTACGCGACATTCGCGGGCGCGGGCGCGGGGGTGGGCAGCGGCTCGCGCGCGTACACGCTGCAGCTGCGCGCGCTCGCCCGCCACGACGACGACGCGGCGCCGCCCGCGCATCCGCCCTGCTGCGACGGTAAGGACAACTAACTAACAACTAAGGAAGAACTAACCCACTACAGATAGTTATTGTTAACGTTATTTAGCGGAAATAGGCCTGTTGGTGTTCAGATCGCAGACAAATTTCAATAATATACTCATACATACATTTCCTTCTATCTAGATATTCTTAAATTGACGATATTTAAAGATTATCATTTTATATATTGATTAATAAATACTTTTATAGTAATCAATTTTTTTAAGTTTTTATTGAAGTAAAACTATCTAAGAATCGTTATTATATTGTTAATAACTATGAATTTTATCAGAGAAACATTAGCTATTTTTACACACGTTTATAGACGGGACGTTTCGTTTTTACGACGTTGTTTGTGAGGAGATTGCGAATAACTGACATAGAGCCTCCAGTATGTCTCCGGGAAGTGGATGATAGCAGCGGATAAAGCAAATGATATGTATATGTACATACATATACTTGATATCTGACTGATGCCATTTGGCAAATTTTATTCCTAGTTTCAAAAGACTGTTAAAAGTTGTTACCCCTGCCGTTTTCTTTTCGACTTACCATAGCCTGAGAAAGACCGAAAGCTGATGAATGAATGATAACTATAATAATACATTATTATAGTTATTATTCATTCAGTATGTATGTCTATCCAAGTGTCTACTTAACATTAAATAAACCTATTTGACTACAAAATCAGGGCACAGGAACCAAGGACACGCATGTATATAATACTGCACCCTTTTATTAAGAAAATTAACATTAGCTTTTTCTCTCGGGAAACTAATATATTCCCACTCAACACTTGGGCCAAGCAAACCTTGATCGTCCACCTCAATTATAACATGAGTAAACTTTCGATTAAAGCCGGGCCTTGATCACGCGGTAGTTAGTTAGACATCTATTAATTAAATCTATACGCTCTGTTTCTCTGAGATTGATTAATTAGATTTGTCACAAAGCCGGTACGGGTTTGTTTGTGTGATGTATTAAATCGTTTGTGTTAGTAGATTTTGCGTATCAAATTAACGGGTAGATATATGTATGTACATACATTTAAACAAGCACGTGACTCGATGAATTAAATTTGTATTACTCATTAGCATCAATGAATACATCAATCAATATATCATTAGATATATCACTATTCGTATATATCCAGGTATTATAATATAATTATAGAGATGTTATTTGAATGTACAATATATAATTTTGTTTTATTTTATTTATATTCGAAGAGGAGACCTGCGTGGATGCGTGTGACGCGCAACGCCGGAGAAGACGTCGACGACATTATTGCCCCGATCATGGTAAGCAGGAAATAGATATACAAGATATATAATTATTATATGTATGTACTACTTATACGAAAATATTAAAAATGTACAATATAATGAAAAAGTTACGCATATAAAACAAGATTAAATGAGACTTATGAATAAATCATGATTTTGATTTTTTTAATTTATTATTGTACGGATTGCATGCACAAACTTACTTTGACTGACCAGTTGACTGACTTAATGGACGCGTTGTGTTACTTTTTTAGATATGTATTTGATAGTATTATTTTAGGCTTAAAAATGATAAATGATCTTCATTCGTGTTGTTACGATGTTTTTCTTTACTATTGAATAAAATCCAATCATTATTAGATCAGTAAAGTTGAATAAAATGTTTCTATAAAATAAGTTTTAATAAATTGTAGTATATAAACTAATTAATTAAATCTATGATATAAATAATTTAGAAGCGCATGATTATTTACTAACGTTCTTTCTCATAGCAATTACCGAAATGGCAGACTAATTTCTTAAAAATTACATATATTTAAAAAAAAACCTTTGTTCACAGGTTGCTCACAAGACTCAGGGAGTTGAGGAAACACTGCCAAATTGTTTAGTGAAAATGTCTAGTCATCGTAATTAGTGAATTGGGTTATACATATTAATATGTATACACAAATTTTTACAATTATATTGTCTATTTATATTATGAAGTTTTTCTTTTACTCCCTTTATTTAATTATTCAAAATATTAAAAAAAATGGAAATAGAGCTAGTAGCAGTTACAAGTGACTTAATAGGTAGTTTAATCTGTAACATTAATACATAGCAAGAATTTTATCATTCGGTTTGTCTTCGCTACAGCTTACTCAATGGAGGAGGGTATATTGAATTCCTGGGAAGAATCTACAATTACGATTTATTCTAATATAACAAATACATAACACATTACATTACATTTACAAATATATAACAAATACATTATAAAGACAACGCCAGTAAATTTAATATAAATGAACAATTTGTGTAATACACATTTAATAATACTCAAACTGTAACTTACCTCACTATTAACATCTAAATAGCTCGAAGTTTGTCAGTTATGTGTCAGGGAGCCCTTTGAGCTCTCTCGCTCGAATAAATACAAACAATAAAGTGAAACTCTGGAACTGTAGCTTTGAATTAAAGCAGTAGCGGGAGGGCGGTTTGTATCGTATCATTATTTGCCGCGCCCTTTAATTAAACCAAAATGAGATGGACACGTTAGTTACAGTTGGCGCAGGTCAAAGACCGGACAGGCAGCCCTTTAAGTTCTAGTCCTACAGCCACAATGTTTTACACGTAATGATATCTCTAACCCGCATGCCCAGCGTGGAGATTACGGTCATAAACCCCCCTTTGGTGGAGGCCTATGTCCAGCAGTGGACTAAGAAAGGCTGATGATGATAATGATGATTATACCTACGTAATATATTACCTATTAATTCATATAAGAATACTTTAATCGACTTCATTTATATATTATTGCGCGGTAATTATGAACAATGTTACTTTTATTCAATTACATAAACATTACAATTTATGTGTTTACTTTCCTATTATTGAATTACTGAAACGTATATTTTTCTATTACTTCCGTGAATTACAGCCGGAGCAAGATATCGAATTCGTTTATTAAGGTTACAAAATACCAGTTCCTATCGGCTGTCCGTTGTCTCCGTAGCAACACTCGAAATTGAAATTTCGATCAATCGTCGTAATCAAAGACACGTTTTAATAACTATGTAATCAACAGCACAATATATATTTAGCACTCGGTGCTCTCTGCTCTTCTCGCAAGGGACCTGGCGGGGCGTTATAATGATAAAAATAAATAAATTCAACAGCGTTGTACTGACGTCCTCGCAATGTGGAGAGGATCTTCACGAAAAACAACAGCTACACAAGCCACATGAAAGCACACCAATGAATTTTGAGATAAGGCAGTCGCTTTGTTCAAATTCGGTCAAACTAGACTTCTAACATATTGATAATATAATAAAAATATAGTTTAAAACAATGTATAAGCATTACATTTACGCGTACATTACATATGTATTTGTCATTCGATTTGTTAATAAATTTATATATGTATATCCATGTATGTATGTGTATATATTATATTTAAATGTATTCAATTTATTATACTTTCAATACTTATGAATTATCTTAACATTTTATTATTTCCGCGTAACGTAAATTTTTCACTATAACCAAAGGTTGGCGGAGAATTCCGCTAGGCATTACGGCTACCTTTTTTACAACTTAACTAGGCTTTAGTTGACTAAAGACTAAGTAAACAAGAATAAATACATTTTATAGGCAATTTCAAGTAGCTGAAGCGTGTTTGAAAGATTTACCTATGTTCCGTTACACTGTGGCTCTTACATTTAACCGGACGTCCATTAGCCGTACCATGTGGGTGAGCAGTATACGAGCAGTGCTAAATGTACAAAGTTGTTTCGCTCTGATTGTTATGTGTGTTAAACATCGTGAGAACTAGGCTATTGTGTAAAAATGGATAAGTATAATAAAGCTTCGTAATTTTATATGTTTTGTCATGTTTTCTGTTATTTCGAATGTTTCCTGAAAGTATTTAAGTCTAAGGTTTTTCTCAATTGTACTATGATGAAGTAAGAATAATTATGGTGATAGCTCATTTATTTAAGGGCTTAGTTGAAACGCCTAATCATTAAGATATATCTGGCTGTTCCAGAGCCCGCATCGTTACTATAAAAGTTAGTATTTAATTTTCTCTCTCCCTCTAACTAACTGTATTCTAATGTCAATTAAAGATAAAAAACATACTGCGTTGCAATGCGCAAGTAAAACTATATACATACGACCTCGACATCATAGCACAATGAAATTCAAATTGGCAATTCGGTTTGTATACAATGAGTAAATTTGGTACCAGATATTTCTAGAAGTTAATATCGAGTATGAATAATATCGAATATGAAAAGATTGATGAATGTATAAAAAGGTCAGATCTAAAAGTATAGAGATATTTGATTCTCAGTGTTCTCTGTTTACCCTGAAACGGACTTGGTGTGACGACATAATAATAATAATCAATCTCTTGTATTAGACGGTTTTACAATAAATGTAAACGTCTATTTCACAAAGCTAATTGTATTACTTACGACCAAAAGACAAGCTTTCGAAAACCCTTCTCTAGACAATGTCTGAGAGCCGACTTTGATCGGACATCGCAATAAGCGAAATGGAATATTTAAATCAAGTCAATGCCAATTCAGTTAACGAAACTAATGAAAAGATGGCCGAAATAATACAGGACCCAGATGGGAACGGGTTAGTTTTGTAGGCAGTTCCAAAAACGAGTTTCGAAAAGTATATTATCGTATATAACACGTTTGTATGCAAATTTTATTCCCGAAATCCAACTTGATGGAAAACGGTCCGTCCAAGTGCTATCGGGGGCGGTGAGACCCAGCGGAACTTTTGGGTCGACTCGATAACAACCCAGGCGCCGAGTGTCCATTACCTTATCATACAAACTGAGTTATTTCAATATAAGTTTCATTCTGGTGATAAATTTTTTTTTGAAAAACGAATCGTTCTACGGTAGCGTTGACTTAATTTATTTTGTCGATCTGTCTGTCTGTTTGTCTGAACAATCAGATCGAGTGGATATTTAAATATTTGGAAGTATCGTTTACATAAATTACTTGGGATTACCTCTATCCTAAATAATATTTTATACATTTATTTAGGCTTAACATTAATCTAAAGTTAAATTACAAACACTGAATTTAATACACAATTTATTCTCTATCAGTCAGTCCTGGGTGAGATGAGAAATTCTAGTATGAATAACAAAGTTAGTCATTATACATTTATTATAAGATAGACATGTTTTTAAAACCATTTTATTCTTTTAAAAAAAAATTAAAAACCATGTTTTTCCCATCAACCAAAAACATTTATATGTACATACTAATCTGTTATTTGTTATCCTTTATCCATTACAGATTTATTGAAAAAAAAAATTCTCGAAAGGATTAATCTGTACCTTGGTGTCGTAACATTTTTGCATGATTCCGAAATTTTTCATTTCAATATTTTCATTCAATAATTCATTCAATAATTTCATAAAAGTAACAATAAAATAAAAGACATTAGCATAGAATAGTTACATTGAGCTTGATATACTGTACTCCACTAACAAACGAGCGTGCCCAAAGAGAGATTAGTTCGTCTACTGTGCCCTATTAATCAACGGTTTAGAAACTTACCTGCGCGGCTTTCGGCTGATATACGACTATAAATGACGTTGATTGAATGAAAATTTAGACAAACCAACGCAGTGATAATCCTCTATAGTAAATCAAACGGGGAAAATGAGATGGTAATAGAAGTAACAAGCCAAGTTGGAAATCCGGTGAGGCTGAAAATTGGCTCTGATCGAAACGTAGCTATTGAATTGTCGATTGAAATTAAAGCTTACATTCCAATAACACTAACGTAAAAATGTCACACCTATTGTTAGCTAAAAATAACGGTTTTTTTATGGAACTACATTTTAAAGGTTCGTTTTTATGTTGTAGTACAATTAAATTTATTTGTGACATTATTTGTGAAATACTGGATACATATAAATTGACAGTTGTGTGCAAATTTTATTTATACGAGTATATTGCTCGTAGAATAGTCGCTGTTGCTGTGCCAAGTAGTGTTCCAGGTTCGATTACTACCTGCGCTGGCTTTCAAATAATTAGTTTTAACATTTTGTGCGACGGCACTTAAACTACTTTTGTGTGATATGTTGTGGATTATTCACTTCATGATGTGTATTATCTATGAGTATATTGTTTTAATTATTTAAAGTCTTACGGTATACATCAGAGTTACTTGTTATGTCTCGTCACACGTTACGTTACGTTAATGTTAAGAACATTTGTAGACATTTTTCTATCAGAACTCTATTATTATATACTCGCTATACTTGTCTATTTATAATGTCACCTCAACGTTAGTACGAATTGCGTTCCATGATTCGTGCAAAAGTTAAATTACGTGTAAATGAGTAAGAACTCAACGCACACGTCACAGAAAACTCAATAAAAAAATCGAAAAAACATTTTTTCGAATCAAACATACATAAAAATATTCCTTACAACGTTGACACGTAAGACCGATAAAAGCGCTAAACACCGACCGAACAACAAGTTCCATTCAAAACGAAAGCGCCTACACATTTAGCGCTTTAACGCTATTTATACACGCTGCGTTTTTTCACTCGGCTGCCGTATCACTGGGTGTAAAGGCGTCGTTTTGTGCACCTCGTTTCATTCATCGGCACACGGCGTCGTCACGTTAATTATCGTGAAATTGCACCGTTTGCCGCTCGGCGAGATTGTTCTTAGCACCGTGTTTGAGGCTGCTGGTGGCAACTTAAAGGCAAAACTGAAGAAAACTTGACACTGATCGTTTGTTTTACGGCAACCCTAACAAAACAGTATTCTAAGCAGCATGTGATATTATTATACAGTACATTAACGCTTTACGACCATGGAGTGAAAGATTAAAATTACAATGTATAAGAGAACTAAATAATAATAATAATGTCCTAAGAGACTAATAGGAAAATATCCATATAAAATTCCACATAAAATGATGAAATATATTGATCGAAGATTAAGATACATACATATTAAACTTGTGATGTAATACAAGATGAACTTAATATTCTGTACTTGACTATAATATAGAAAGTTAAAATATTTCAAAGAATGTGAGAAGAAATGAAAAAGGAAGTGCTAGGTGAATGCCGTGTTTTACAAAATACACAGTGATAAAATAGATTTACAGCTTAGTCTCCTACTCCGCAGATCTGTGTTATAAACCGCGCACGCACTTCTGATTTAACCGAGTTATTGCCTTTTACACGTTAAAAATATCACGAATGCTTCCAGTTCTCTCGTATGTTCCTAAGACGAAGAACCTTAAATAACATATAATGTATACAATGTTATGTACATATGTAGGTGTAGTGTTTGTATTGGTTTATAACTACAGTAATAGTTATATACACTGTCTCGTGCTCACGGTGTGGCGAGGTGGGGGGGGCAATACCGCGCGAGCCACCGGCGAGAGCGGATGCACCCCGCGCACATCGTTGGTTGTCGAGCCAGTGCCTTGGTCTTTACGTGAAGTACACCACAAGTTGGAAGTACACAACACAATGCATATTACGTACATATTCATACGATAGACAACTCCACTAAAAATGCAAATGAACTTACCTTGGAGTTGGCGTTTTGACATTTTGAAGTGCAAAAAAACGAGTGACTACAAAAGCGGCTACAAAAACAAGTGACTGGTAACGGTAACTGACTGTTAGTTTAAACTTTCAACGACACACTCAGTGTTACACGTCAGAAGCTGAAAAGGTACCTATAATGATAAAATAGGGATAGGCAAAAAATATCGATATTAAAAACTATCGATATTTTTCTTTTAAATAATCGATAAAACATATCCCTGATATATATCGATTATTTAAATAATTTATTTATTATTTAAATAATCGATATATATCGTATATAGGCTGCGGCTAATATAGGCTGCGGCTCGCGAGGCGCCCTTTCGGATCGCGCCGTTCGCCGTGTCAAGATATCTCCTGCGTCGAGTTGTTGTCACGCTGGTCTTGCGGTTGAAGATGGAGGTTACGAGAAGTCTGGTCATGGAAGGTGGACGAGAGAGAAAATACACGAAGACACACACACGTCGTGAATATAACAAAGCGTCAATTAAAAAGTTCTTTTCAGAACTAATTCCGAATAGTCCTTTTCAGGGCTGCTTCTTTCATATTTCTTAACAAACGTTAGGATCGCTACAGATGTATACAGACATATAGCGAGATAAAGGTAAGATTTAATAAAACATAACTGGTTATATGTAGTCATTTATAACAATAACATTAAAAGAATACAATTATTTACACATAAAACAATGA
>DWEC01003203.1:0-10835 GCA_018245735.1 Microceris miodesmiata
GTCGCCCATGGACACCTGCAAACCAGGAGTCAGCAATTGCGTTGCCGGCCTTTAAATGCGATATCCGAGCCATAGCCAAATTGTTTAAAAAGAAGTATTGCTTACTTTTTTTTTTAATTTGCATGTCATATTGTTACCACAAGACTCGTCGAAAGTATTCTATATCCATTTAGTTCCATTATGGTGAGTATCTAACACTTTGTAACACGTTACATATAACCTATAACAATGTAGCACGTACCACGGTTTAAAAACTTAGCACTCTAAACATTTCTCACAGATTATCACCTCTATATAACCAATCTAAGGACGTGTCATTTTTAGACTCAACCCCTACATCAGTAAAAACGTCCAGCTAGGTGGAGTGACGATATACGCAGAGTAGCTGGCAGCGGTTGGATGCGAAAAGCTGAAGATCGAGCTCAGTGGCGTGCCGTTGGAGGGGCTTATCGTCCAGCAGTGCACGACGAAGTGCTGACAGTGTGTGTGAGTGCGTATGTGTATAAAACAATACGTGAATGAAGTAGACGATGCGATTAAATCCATCGCAACAATTGCGAGAAACAACCAGACAATTAACTAGAATAGCCTGTATCGATCATGTACTCGTACATTTAATAAACAAGCAACCGATCGATAAAACGATCGTGTGTAACAATATTTATATGACACCAGTATTTCAGACACGCCCACCTTCCAGCGAGCTGTCGCTTTTGTGTCGAGGGATACCAGACTTATTGTAATAACTGTATAACTCACACATTCACGTGAAAGTAAGTATTGTTAGCGACCATTTGTCGGAAATAATATCGTAATAAATATGTATGATATATCTACATATATTTTAATATGTGAAGCGTTATCTTTGTAAACCTTTACTTAAAATATCGAGCACGGAGGTTTGTAAGTTTTGACACAGTTTGAAACGTGGGGGTGTACTATACTCCTCTACCTACCCCTCCGGGGATTACAGGCGTGAAATTGCGCTTTTTTTTGTTACGATACAGTTAAAGTTAATCAATATTGCAGGAAGATAAAATTTATACATTATATATTTTATTTAAAATTATTAAATAGAATATGTTAAAATATGAAACTTCAAATTAAATTAAATTGTAAAAAATAAAGTACAATAAAAACTTAAATGCACTCCTTATTTTCGTTGATACTGTCAATTTTAAATATATGCGAATGTATGGTCAACTAGCACCGGTGAGATCTAAAGAAGTAGATATTCATTGAAACATACGAGTAAGCACCTTTAACGATGTCTGAATTTCAAAATTCAATGAATCCACGGATATACCAGTAATATACTATATGTGATTTAAGAGCGACTGTATACTTAAGGTTTTGTGGAACCCGCCGTACAAGGGAGTAAAATGCGCTTACTTCGGTTTAAGCACCCGACTTAGGCTTATAGAGGTGTAAGTAGTTTTACGAAGACTGTTTAAATGTTACTTATTAATGATGAAGTTTCGTTAATCTATGATTAAATCGTGGCGTCCATTATGTTCGTTTATAATAAATGAGTACCTACAGCTAATGCAAGGTTTTATAATCCATTAGATTATTATATATTAACAACTAATTCAAGTTCCATATAGTACTCAACATGGAAATTGAATAAATATTTAATTTAGCTAAGGTACATTTTAGCACGCGGGGTCCTTTGCAGAGTAGGCAGAGGGTGCAGAGCGCTAAATATCCCTATCCTTACAGATCTGACGTGCTTCTCTTACATTGAAATAAGTTAAATATTTAGTAGATATTCAATTTATCGTTAGCACTTGTCACTCTCACAGCGTGTCAAAAAACCATAATACATACTTATGAATAACTGATTGTATTATGAACAAAAATTATCGTATTACAGGTTAGTGGTCCTCGTGATATATCTATACAGATATGTCAATAAAATAGAGGAGATTTAATTTTTTACTATCTGAGAGAAAGTTATCGGTAATTAAAAAAGCATATGTACCTCATTTGCGCTTTATACTGACATATTTTTATCTGATCGTTGATAATAGGATTTCGTTTAATCGCTTAAAAACAAATTGTACAATATTGCGTTCCTGTCATATACAACATCTGTAAGTCCACGGCTGCGTTTTTAAACAGTTATATGCATAGTTAATTTTATTTTTTAATTGACTAAAATTCATCTCTCGTTTAATAGTTTATTTTATTAATCTAATTAAACAGTTTACAACGATATTAATTATATTAAGTTAGTTAAATAATGCTTATAACGGTCCATACAAATAATGAATGTAATGATATTTACTGCAGCGTCAGTCGGCGAGGATTTTTAGCCTCATCGATTTACGTTATGTCAATCGAGTTATGTAGCAACTTCGATGGCTCTAAGTACATTAACGGTGCATCGCTGTGGTAGTCGTATGGAAAATTCAATGAAAACCTTTCGTTTTCCTTTTTCTGTGCCCTCCAGCTAGGTGGAGTGAAGATATACGCAAAGTGGCTGGCAGTGGTTGGATTCAGAGCTGAACATCGAGCTGACTAGCGTGCTATTAGAGAAGCCTATGTCCAGCCGTGGATGGGAGTAGGCTGATGATGATGATGAACGAATTACTATCATTATTATACCATCCATACCATTACCATACCGTTACCATACCATCCATACCTTACTATTATCATTATACCATCATGCCTGGTCTCTTTCAGGGTGGGGAGAGAACATCGAGTAGCATATAATAACAATTATTTTCTCCACATATACTTAGTACCTATCTTTATTTACCCTTTCAAAGGTAAAACAAAGGGTTTATACACAAGTTACCCTGTCCAATACTAAAGATTAAAAAAAACTATTTTGTGATTCCATACAGTATCTAAAATGCCAGACGATATACGGCCAAAATGCATAAAATCATAATTCGAGACTGACATTCTCTGAACTAAACTGATGTACGTACATATGTCGAGTGCTTGCAGCCAAAATTCAATCAGGCTTCCGGTTGGTTTTATTACTATGTATATGATATTGAAAGAAAGATGCGCTCGGAGCATTATCCGTGCTCGTGGCTTCAGTTTTATGATTTTAAAGTTTAATTTTAAATCCTATGTGTTTATAGTACTATAGGATAATACTATTATAATAATATGGCAGTCCTGTACGTGATCAATAAATACCTAGCCTGCAAGGGTATCTCTTTACTATATATAATACTGGCAATTGTATTGTGCTGTATCTTTTTGTTTTTAGTAGTCATATTTCATTTATAATAAAGTTCATTATAATTACCTATGTCCTAAGTAGCGCCGATGTGGAGAGGTCTATGTCCAGCAGTGGACATCGAGAGCCTGACGATGATTATGATGATGATGATATCTTATGTGGCAGAGTGTACCGATGTAATTAATACATACCTAATATAAATCAGGTATTGCATTATTCCTCTAGGTGGGATATGGTAATACGGTTACGATTGGTTAGACATGAATTTAGTTCTGTGTGTCCTCTTCATTTCAACCTACTGATGACCACAGCTGAACTGCGTGTCTGTTTTTGGAGTTCACGGGCTCTTTGTCCCTTTGAGAGCAGCAGTATTTTCATGTGTACAACAATGAACAAAGCACATTGCAATTGCCCTGCAATTTACGAAAAATGCTTCTTAAAACAAGTGCGTCGTGGATTACGATAAAAAGAAACAATTGAAGTTTTTTACCAGTTGAACACATCGACGACTGTGAAGTACTAGTATGTACGAAGGAAAAAAACCTTTCTGACCTCGAATGGCTCGACTGCTATTATATAAGTTTAGGTAACAAAAAATTACTATAGCATCGGGACTTATCGATTTTATTGAATATCGATGTCGATATAGCTAGTACCCGATGGAAGAACGAGGTTAAAATAATTACATACTTATGTTTTTCAATAAACAATCAACACTTGTATGAACAGTAGACACCATCATCATCATAATTAGCCTAATCCCGTCCACTGCTGGGCATCGGCCTCTCCAGAACACACCACTCAGCTCGATATTTAGCTCTTCGCATCCAATATATCTATCAAAAATCCATCGTATGAACAGTAAATACTGGATTAAATTTATGCATTCATAAGTTTCAACCAGTTTTATCTACGAATTGTAAAAAAAAGTCCTGCTAAACTAATCAAATACTGCGGATATTAGATGCGGATTGATACTCTGATGTTGCTTATACTAAGGGCAAATTCATATCTGGCTTAACTCCACAGGGTGACATGATTATAAATGTACCGGCTTAACTCACGTACATATTTCGGGGTGGTCTGACTAGTTTCGGACCTGTACGAGGTCCTATCTCATAAGTTCCCGGCGCTTGCAGCGAGTTCGCGGCGGAGACTGGGTGATGTTCGATTTATTTAAAACCACCTGAGTTTAAAACAGCGAATACCTTTGAAAGGCAGTTGGGACGCGGGGGCAACATAAGCTTCTGAAACTATAGTACCTGGATGACCGAGTCTAGCTCGGCATTTTATGATTTTTTAGGTACGAATTAGATGCGCTGATAAAGGGCTCTCAATAATAGTTTTTCTCACGAAAGAACGAACTTGAAAAAAAAAGAAAAATAATCGGATCGAAGACATCTGGACTCGAACCGGGGTCTTCTGGTTATGGTGACGGCCCGATTCTCCACCTGAACTATTATAACCTTATACATGGTGGTGAAATTTACCTTCGTATTCTAAAGATATTGTAGCAGTTTTTCGTTGCATGAAAACACGGAAAAAACGTATTTTCTAAAAATAAACCTTGGTCACATCGATTTATCGCCCCCAAATCCCTCTGATTACTAAATTTAGTATTTGAAATGTGTGTGTTGTTAGTATTTGAAATTTAGTATTTTCATGAAATTTCATGAAAATCGTTGGAGCGGTTTCCGAGATTCCAATGTACGTAATAATTAGTTATAAATGAGAACTAAATAATACTTGTGATAAGCAGTGATAGCCTAGTGGTTAAGAATTCAGCCTCTCACTCCGGTGGTCTGGGTTCAAATCCACGGCGCGCACCTCTTTACAAAAGTGCGTTTTAAATTTAAATATCACTTGCTTACGGTGAAGGAAAACATCGTGAGGAAACCTGCACATCTTGGAATTTATAAAAAAAAAAAAAATATTTTCTGAGGTGCGTGAAGTCTGCCAACCCGCACTTGGCCAGCGTGGCAGACTATGGCCTTATCCCTCTCTATATGAGAGGAGACCCATATTCCAACAGTGGAATTATAATAGGTCGATTATTATTTTTTTTTTCTTTTAATTAAAGCGGAATTATAAAAATACGTACGTTAATGGTGTGTTGTGCTTGTCTATGTTAACACAATCTGGGTCCTGTTGGTCTTATTTCCCTATAGTAGTTTTTGTTATATAATGTTCATCTCGCTGACGAATGTGACCATCATCATCATCATCACCATAATCGTCATCAGAATACCCCGGTCCACGTATTAGTTGCAGTTTATTGGATCAGAAAATTGAACAGAATAATGAAACAAAATTAAACACACTAAATGTTTATAAAAAGTCTTTAATACGCATTTTGTTAATTCACTCAGCTCTCAATAGAATTATAGATCATTGTAACATTTCCATTCTAAGCTTCATTAGTTAGATAATTACGTGGAATATATGTAAATTTTTCTACCTACGACTGTGATTTATAGAGCTTAAGATTAAAATGTATACACACTTTAACGTATTGCTTTTGCTGTTTTTTTAACATACATAAATACAAATATTTTCATATTATATACTGTATATATAGGTCCCTATTTGATTATCTATCTAATTTAATACTGCTATTATATAATTTTTTTTTACGAAATCAAACGCTACAAAACACTAGCTGTATAGTTTTCTATAATTATTCTATTAAAGCTGATGGTTGTGCTGTAAAGCTATATAGAAATATCATAGTACGGAGTATGTCTGAAAGCAGGCGACGACCAAAGCTACTTGCGTATTCGGTCGCTCTGAGCTCGTGCGAGGAGGCGATATCATGGAATTTATTGCTTTTTCCTTATGGTACTAAAAATATATATTATAAATAAAAGCAAAAAGGCTTTTTATAACCCAGGAAATAACTTATCTAAGCAATATCTGGGTTGATATTATATTTTGTGGAAAAAAATTAATAAATAACGATTGTTTACTGTGAAAATGTTATTGTGCATTGACTATTTTCAATCTGACCTTCAGTGCCGAGCTCAATGTATTTTGAACATTAAATGACATAAACGCTGATAATCCAAAGGGAGCGTCATGAACCATTCGTCAAAATCTGCATTGTAGGCCCAATCAGTGTTGATATTCGTACAATGTCATTTTATATTATCCAGGCCTCCAACAATTACGGATCGAAATTTTAAGTGGAGTATAGGAATAGAATATAAACCATATATGACCTACATACATGGTTTCTATCCCTACATGGAAGTATCATCAAATAATGAACTCAATAAAGAATTTAATGTAAAAAAAAACAAAATAACTGGGAAAACTTCTTTGTGGTACATATAATCCACATTTATCCTTTGATTCTCCTGACATTATCCCTTTTCGAGAGCAATCGGTAGACGTTGTTAAAAGAAGTATAATACATATAATACTTTACATTTAAACTAAATAGCAATTATTGTCCAACATAACAATATCATAACGTTAGTTTACTGCACAGCTTGTGGTGTAAACGGTTACGGTCCTGCTAGGATTTTGTGATATCAGTTTTTGGTTCGCTTCGGCTCACTGGATTCACCTTGCAAGTGATTTTATAGGACTCTACCATTTTCACCGAGTCTCGAACTAGTATGGTCGATCGGATGGTAAAGGGGTGTGAGAAACATACGGAGAGGTCGCATAACGCTGTGTGGAAGCTCAGGAACAAGCGATAATGTGTCTTATCTGTACGCTGTTTAAGTTTCATTTCGACTCGTCCGGGTAGCCGGGTGCCTTTGTGGGAGCAGCTTACAAAATCAAAGTCGTCCAGCGTCACGTCTCTGTTGTTCTCATCGCGCACACACACGTGCCAGTTTTGTGGCGCTCCGGGTGTAAATTTTACCGTTTTCGTCTCGGAGTCCAAGCTGACATTAAAGTAAATTATGAGGTTGCCACATTTTTTATTAACGAATAAATCGTTTTTATAGAGTATTAAGTTTTCTGATTCGGTGAACTTGGGATCTGGGAGACGTACTTTAAACTCTTGGCAGACCATTTTGGGGATGTTTATGAGTTTTATGCTATGGTTATTGGTGTCAGCAACGTAGAGATACTTGCCATCCATGCTGAGGGACAGACCTGAGGGTTCATTGAACTTCGCTGGCTCCGTAGAGTCCTGTACAGTCGGATACAGTGTTGTCACCTTCTGTGGCCCGACTTCCACTTTCTTAATTTTATGGTTATACGAATCTGCTACGTACACCGTTTTGGAGCTGTCGCAGTAGGCCACGCCCAGTGGGTGTTGAAATTTAGCATTATAGCCGGTTTCGTCTACATCTCCATAAGCGAAGAGGTCCTGTAACATATATTAAAATTTGTTCTTTTTTGTCTTTGCTTTGAGGGTAAATAGTTACTGGTTTTATATGTACCTACTTATCCCGATAATAAGCCGGTAAGGGGTTCCAACCACATCTTAAGAACTCAAGCCAACCTCATCTGCATGTGGTACACGCTATAACTGACGAGGCTCTGGCGACCGGCTGATTGCGGTATAGCGCAGCCTAAATAGGCAAGGATAAATGCCCTGGCTGCCGACGGGCAGCACCGTCGACGGTGCGAAAAGCCGTGCCCTGCGATCTTCAACCCGCATGTCCAGCGTGGAGATTACGGGCATAAACCCCCTTTTGGGGAGGCCTATGTGAAGGCAGTGGACTGAGATAGGCTGATGATGATGATGATGTGCATTTATGCATATTATTTGTAAAGAAGTACCATTGGATTCCTGTCTCCGCCGCATAGCGTGTACACTTGTCCTGTGTTTAGCATCATTCTTCTTATTGAAGAGCTTTCTGAGTCAGCTATAAAAATTTCCGGCGATGAACCTGGTGATTACATTGTATTAAAAGAAATTGTACTAGTTACATTGAAAAACATGTTCAAATCTATAAGAATGTGGAGTATGTGAGATTGCTGTTTTCTTAACATTGTTAATGGAAGCCATAGGCACTTGTCTGTTCAACTTCAAATTTGAATAATGTTCTACCTAAAATCCAAAATATATAGGTTACATATGTATGTATATAATACATGACGCCGTTAAAGTTTTCTTACAACTGTGTAGTTAGAGAACACGTTCTACTTTCTTCTAAAAAGGTGTCAATCAAATAGTGTTAAGGCTGAGAAAGTCTTAAAGTCAAAAATACAGTTGTTTTCATAGAGCAGGTAACATTAGCATAATGGTGGTTATTTAGTAAGCAAGAAGCAAACTGTGAAGACGGACCGGCGGCGCGCAGGGCGAGGCCCGAGGGCTGCGCGAAGGCCGCGGTCTGCGGGTAGGCGCTGTTGCGCGCCGCCTCCGCGCCCGACCCCGCCACGCACACGCACGTGCCTGCACACGCGCACACACGCGCACACACACGCACATTTATATAAACCAACTCATCACTATCATTTTAACAATGCTATTACATTTCATTGTGTATATTAATCGCTCCTTATTACAACATTATTATAAATATCTCATAATACAGAGTTAAGGTAAATAAATAATTGAGAATAATAAGTGACTGCCGGTTCTTATTATGTACGAAAAGAATAACATTTTAGAATTTAATGACTATTATTTTAAAAATACAAGTTTGCAAACAATGACTAAATATGATGGACATATTAAAATTGTGATTTATTTGTATTTAAATATATAATGTTTGACTTGTACAATAATTCGGCATACAAAAGAATTAATATTTATTAATTTTATGTAAAAGTCTAATTATTGGCACTTTATCAAAACGTTGAACAGATTCAAAAGACTGATGTTGATCATAGTTATATGAGCACTTACCCTCTGAGTACGTTTTATATTTCCACCATATGGTAGTGTCCAGGAATATCGCCCAAATCTGATGCGAACCAGCGCAAGCTACGAGAAGAACGCGACGTTTCTCGTCTTTCTTATCTTTCTCAGCTTAAACATAAAAATTAGTATTATTACATTACCACGCCAGATTGCTTACGGGGTAGGTAGAGAGCACCGAGTGCCAAATATCACTATCCTTACCGAATATTCGCAACTGGAAATTTTTTTAAATTAATTCAAATTTTTAACATTAATACGTCAAAGCTCACATTTGATTTCTGTTTCTTTCTTCTTGTCGTCTTTATCTTTATCTCCCGAGGCGGCGCCGGGCGGCGGCGGCGGAGGCGGCGGCGCGGGCCGCACCGACATGTCCAAGTCGGGCGTCGAGTACAGCACGATGTCCCATGGCGACGACAGCGCTTGGAGCCCGAGACATTTGCCACCTTCACGTGTCACAATTTATATTATAAGATTCATCACTTTTTTAAAATCAATTCAGTGTTTTCTTAATTTACATGAACATATAATTAACGACGTAAGGAAGTAATGGGAATAATTGCACTGACTTCCAAAATTATCGTTTATGAGCCGAATTTGTGTGTTAAATTAAAAAAAAATATGGGAACGAAAAATTAGAAACCTATATGTGCAAATAAAAACAAATATTTACTACTAATTCTGGTTGAATTGGTAACGTCATAGAGTTCATAGTCATAGAAAAATTCAAGTGTGACCTGAAAGTTACACGGGCCCATAGATGGTTAAAGTATATTATTGCAATATAGCGTAAATTACTGGTTTATTTTAATTTGAATCAATAACATATCGGTATAAACTGACTGAGGAAGTCGGCTTCATCGCAATTATGAAGTAATTTAAAACCGCATTATTTGCATTTGGACATTTGCATATTCAACTCATTTTCATTTATTTAACCTGTTAGAATGATAAGTATCAGCAATACACAATACCTATCATTCATACAAGTAGAAGGTACTTTTCTTTTTTCTGAGAAATTAATATTTGGGTATAACTGACCGAGGTCCTCGAAAGCAGCCTGCTGGCCCGTGCCGGCCAGCACCTCCACGGTGCCGTCGTCGAGGTGCAGCGCGCGCACCGCGTGGTTGTTAGTGTCGCACACCACCAGCACTGTGCCCGACAGCCAGCACACGCCTTGCGGCGAGTTAAACTGGGCCTCGCTTATATCTGCAAATATATATTCATGTAATGGTACATCACTTTAACTTTTGTCCCAAATAAATATATGCACTTTGCTAATGTTTGCTTTAATATAATAATGTTCATGAAGAAGCGTAGTTTATGCATTCGATGTTGATGTTAGATGGATACGAAGAGCTGAATATTGAACTCAGTGGTGTGTTATGAGAGAAGTCTATGTGCTGTATTGGACGGGAACTGGCTGATGAAAAAACTAAACATGAAATATTTTCGAAATCCTGAATGGCTAAAGCCATTATTTCACCAGTCTTGTATGGTATACAATTACAGAAAAGTTAATTAGGAATATGAAAGTTGTGCAGGCAACTTACCACCATCTTTAAAACCAGGCTCCAATCCGCCAATGATTCGTAGAATAACTCCCGAACAGTCTGTGAGCAGAATTCTATGGTGTCCTGTGTCCGATATAGCAAGGTATGGTTCCTCCGTCCGGCCTCGATAGAATGGATTTATTGCGAGCTATTCATAAAATTTCATAATTATAAATTATCAGGTTACATCATAAATAATAATTAAATTACCGTAATTAAATACCTTTTATTTATCTTATAAAAACTGTTAAGT
>DWEC01003204.1:0-10835 GCA_018245735.1 Microceris miodesmiata
TTCTGATTGTACAAGATCCAAGAAGTTGTAATTGTCCATGGAAAAGGAAATTTTATTTAGAAGTGTATTTAAAATAAAACTGTTTGTAGGTATATGGAATTATAATTGAATTATAATTGAATTTATTAATTAATGCGTTGCAATTTATATAACATACAATTATAATGTAGTAATGAACTGAAATTTCAGAAAACGAATTACGCGTTTTTATAAACGTTATCGTTTGATTATTTTGTGGATTTTAATAAAAATAATAATATAACAACAGAGTTATTATTATAATCATCGATATATCATAATTATAACAAAATTACTTGGAAATAGAATTACCTCATTGGTCGAGTGGTTGCTAGCGCGACTGCTGATTATGTCATTATGGAACGTATCGTATAGGTAACTGGTGAATTGTGGGCGTGGACTAGAAACACTCCTCTACCCACCGCTTCAGGGAAATTATTTTACATTAACAAGGTTTTAACTAAGTCTAGGACTACCTACACATAGCTACTGTTTTGAGCTACAGTATACAGGAAGTAAAATACATTTATTAGATATCAACCTTACCTACTCTCATTACACCTGGAAAAAGAAAAAATCGCTTTTGTATTGCTTCGACATAACCAATAGAAATAAAAAAAAAAACATATAAACAATTCAATTTTAAAACGGCTAATATCTTACGAGACTTTGTGAACTTATAAAAAGTTAAGAGAAGCAGTGCAATGTGTAAAACAGAAATAGATTTCAATCAAACATGAAGCAATAGATTCCAATCTGTCACTATAATAAACGAAGGATTTCATTCATAACTTTAGAAAATAACGAGTGCAAGAACGTAAGCAGGAGTGAAAATCTATATTAATGTTTTAAGCATCACTAACATCGGCACGAAAATCAAGTTAAGACAGTCCTGTACCAGTCTAATCATGTGGAACTTTAAGTTGTACAGGTATCTTCAATCTGTTTTCCTAAATCGAACGTTTATCTTTAAGTCATATCAAATGATGGATTCTAAACATAAATTTCAATTTCATCATCATTATCATCATCTTCAGCCTATCTCAGTCCACTGCTGGTCATAGACGTCCCCCAATGAGCTCCATAGCGCCCTATCCTGGGGCTTGTTGAGGTATCAGTTTAAGGAACTGTAATTACTGAAGAAATTACTACATTACATCGTACGTTCATTTTCTATCGAAATCTTTTGTTTTTGTGAGCTATATTACTCTCAGCTACCTTCCTTGATATATCATAACGTACCAAAGTTTTTCCAATAATTCACAAGGTAACTGTGAATTGAGTGAAGTAACTTCAATATACGCAATGAATTACCAATTTTCTCAATAACAAAGTCGCGAGTTCCACGAGCTTTAACTCTTTCATTGGCCTAAGTTCGTTCATTACGCAACGCCGCTAGAAACTTTTTGCAATTGCCAAATATTCTGAAGTGGCGAATGGGAATTTGTTCAGTTTGTTTGTTGGTACTTTCAACGCATATCAGTCTCTGTGACAACAATGTTCCCAGTCGCCTCCTATTTTATTACATCCGTTTAACTCATTGTGTACAGTTGAATACTGAGCCATACCACATCACAACTCATTTTTAAAAATCATCATTGATAAAAATGATTTTATTATATTATCATTTTCATATAAATCATCGATTATAGATAAGCACTGGGTATCCTCATCGATCAGTCGGGCACTCGGAACTTACGCCTAAACGATCCGAAAAATGTTGATAACAAATACACATCTGTAATAACTAGCACCGATTCCTTATCATTCATTATAAGTAATAGAAAAGCTTAAACCAAACTGTTTGTCCTCGAAATTTGAATTAACTTCATCTCCATCATCATGAACATCCATGTTAGTCTTCCATATATCATGTAATAAAATACACCCTTTTAACTTTCCCATTCATGGACACCTATGTACATCCAACTAGAACATCGTGTATAATAACGAATAAAGCCATTTGATTGCTTACACAGAAATAAACTTTCCATAAAATAGTCATAGCTTCCTGAAAATTCTAAACTCTAATACTTGCCGATATTCAACTCCAACAATACAAAACAAGTTGTCTTAATAAGCTGTCCTGGAATCCGTCCCTTCTACATTCGTATCTCCATTGTCAGGTAAGAAAATAAAACGGTATCATTATCACGAGAGCTTGTGATAAATTATGCGCCATATATCCATTGCCTGCATGCGGGCTTCATTTGTAAAAACATTTTGCCTGCTTTCGATATCTTTACTTCGCTGTCGTGATGAACAGCCTTTTATGTCTCCCACTTATCGACATAATTATTCTTGTTATAATTCCATCATTACTGGCTTGATGTTTCATTGAAATTAAAGTAACAATTTTTCAAACAAGTTTTCGTATACTTATAGAATTTAAATCGATCATAGCAGATAACGGCATAAAATTTTTTGCAGTCATCACAAGTAATTTCCATAATAGTTTCATTTTTTGTTAAGATGAAATATTCATGATATTTATTTGCAATATTCTATCATTCTGAAAGTAACTGTATACCCAATTGATGTCTAAACGTTAAAGTTTTCAATTTCCTTGGGCTAATATAAACTTTGTTGGACCACATTTCATTGTAGTTCCAGTTTACTAATATATGCATGTATAGGGGTTGTGAGTTTCAAGTCTTGAAGACTTTAACATTCCATGGATTTACTATTTATATTATTCTATGTGTTTTACTTACTGACAGCGACAAAATAAGATCCTCAGAAGCCACGTAGTTAAGCGAAAGTTCATTACATATCATATTTATGAAAAAAATGTGTCATATCAAAGAGCTACTCATATAACGAAATTCACTTCTAACGTCAATTTACATATTTTTATTATATGTACTACGTACCGTAACTGTATTTTGAAGCACATTAAATTATTATTAAAGGTCATATTGTCATTAATTATTAATGACTATTAAACTGGATCAGACAAGCCGAGGAGGACAGGGCGCTATAGCACTCATTTGGGAGGCCCTATGTCCAGCAGTAAATTCAGATAGGGTGGTGAGATGACATGTCATGACTAATATTGTGAAAAATGCGATCAGCATGTAAAACACCAGCGAGTGATACGATGAAAAACCTTACAAATTGGCACGTTTCCAATATATCGTAAGTTTCACAAACTCTTTGTTTGGTGGCTCTATCGATATCATTGGTCTTAAAGCTTCTGGTTGTTTTATGGCCAATAAATCAAGCTCTACAGAAGCAATTTGTTTCATTTGTTTCATATCCTGTATCGAATTTTCAACGCTTCGTTAATATAAATCGTGAGGAAATTAAAAATACCATTTAAAAGTTATTGTACGTTTAATAACGCTAATAAAAAGATAACTAAAAGTAAGTCTAATAATTGTTAGATGTCATTGTGTGCATAACCAATTTTTTATGGAATTTCGTCAGACTGACGAAAGCGATTTTTAAACATGTAATCTTTCTAATATTTCTATTGACTTTTTCATTTATAGAACGAAGCAAAAAAACGCTATTTTTTATAATTTTTAGATACAAATTATGTTATTCAATATTATTTTATGAAGTAATTTTAATAATACCGATTTCAAGAAGGTTTTTATCGTGAACAGACATCAATCTCACCTGAAGCAAAGTGACGATGTGACCTGAAAAGTACGGCATTAACCTAGGTAAGGCTTATTCATTCCCGTCTGAAGAGCCTTGATCATAACAATCGAAAAACTCGGCCGTCCTCGGAATTCCACGCCTTAGCGTTTCATAAGAAAGGACCAAGAACGCTTTGTCCGCTTTGGGGAAATTAATGGAGGCACCAGTAGATTTCATAACTAGATCTGCTGATGGAAATATTAAAAACATACTTCTTACAATAAAATGACTTTTACTTTTGACGAGTACGACGAAAGTACCTTTTTGGGTTACATCTCATTACTGCGTGTTACAACCTGTGTTACAACCTGTGTTACATCTACATTAAAAGAGCATGTACTGAGTATTGCTCTGGGATTCTGGTCAAGTGCAAATTATCCTACAATTATGCAACATCATTTGATGTCAAATCGTATAAAATTTATATAAGCGTTTCCGCAACTGGTCTTAACTTATATAATAGTTATATAATACTTATATAGTACTTACTTATATAGTAGTTAACTTATACATAACTGGCCCTAGATATTATAGGTGACAATGAATGGCATATTCAGTAACAAGGTTTTATAAATTTTAACTCAATATAAATAGTAGACATATTCTCTTCTTAACAACTCTCTTTTTAAATTAGGTAAATTGGCATCCAGTATAACGGTAGTTCATTTCCGCTAGTGGGTACATAGATTATACGATATAATATTATACATGTTACTTTTATAAGTCGAAATAATTGAATACATTTCGAGGCTTTACTTACAGGGAATATTGACTAGAAAAATCCCATCCGCGCTGGAACAGAAACGACTTCAATACAATCCTGGCCCAATGAGCTACGGAATGTAAGCGGTGATTAAGCCGACAGGCCGCCATCGTGCCCCGCGTACGATCAACCGCAAGCCTAATTGAATCTGCAAGCGAAACGTTCATAGCACTACTCTTCTATACCCCACCGTTGTATGTACAGCCAGATGTCTTTTTAATCTTACGAAAAACCAAACATCAGCTAATAACAATAAAAAAATATTTTACTTATTCTATGGGACGTACAACGTGTATTAAATAGTGGACCGTGGAAGCCTACTATTACTCCTCTACTTACCTCTTTGAATAAATACAGGCGTGATGTTCTGATGATTTTAATTCTTAATTATAGTATTCGTTATTTATATTTAGCATGAAATAAGCCTTTTTCACTTTGCCTACCATTCGACACCATGTCTTCCAAGAAGGTACATGTACTATAATGTTATTCGTGCCCAAAAATAAATTTCCGTTATTATAATCCAGTAAGAATTGGCTTTCTACTATTAAATACTTTTCACACAATGGCCAACAATCTACATTTAGACCTTAAGTTGAGAACAGCAATTTTTTCCAGTTTGGCATTCAGCGAGAGGCTATTGTTTCCCAGTTCAAACTCATTTTCGCTTCATTCTTATTCGAATATGGCATATTTTAAAACTTTTCGCCTAGTTTATGATATCACTTATATATTTAAAAATGTTATATGAAATATAAGAAATATATTGCATTTCTAACACCCCAATTTCCTTCCTTCTCACAACAAAGAACCTTTGCTAGTTCAACATTGAAGTACACAATGTTCATGTATTTAAATTTTAAATTATAAGCAATTTTATTTCAACGTCTTTCCTAACTAATATTTTCAACATCTGCAACTGCATAATGTTATCTATGTTAATTGTATTTTAATAGAAATATATATATAAGCTATCACATTATTTATTAACGCTTTCCCATGTATCCGTAATTCCATTTGGAATTCACGAGGATACTGAAGCGTACTGATGCCATTAAATTTTGTCCCATACAAAAGCCGACATATGCACAGAAGACTGGATCCCTTATTGGATTCGCAGATCAATGTTTATGTGTAATTGGATGGCTTTAGGCCAGAAGGTTCCTCAAATAAGGATGCGGAGGAAAAATAAAAACAGTGTTCGTACTACATTCTCAGTACGTACCGTTCAGAAAGTATATTTAGTGTGTTGATTTTAAACGTGGAATTCAGAGAATGAAATTTATAATATGCGACGATACTTCTGCTAATATTATTTAAATATAACGCTAAATTAAGGACAAAGTGGGTAAGCAATATTACTAAATACCCTATTAACTCCTTAATAACTCAGTAAGTATAGCTTTTGTCTTATAACTCAATTGATTGGAGCTCATGTGCTATACCGACCGCTTTCCGTGTGATGAGCCGTTAACTCGTTTACTCAGCGTTTCGTATCACTTAGTAATAATAGTAATATGGCCTTTGGAGGTAATTTGCGATTATAATTTATTTTGAATCTACTTAATTATTACGTACTTAATTATTACGATCATCAAATACTATCATGTTTTTGTGATACCTCCAGAAATTGCAAAATATATCGAGTTCAAATTTCACTTTACGATAAAGCTACATTGCATTTGGAGACTTAGTTTACCTATATGTTTTTAAGGAATTTAACTGACCTACACAAAAAAAATTATAAGAATTTTTTTCTTATAATTATAACCAGCATTATAACAATAAATCAACCAGTTACTTAGTTTTAACGTAAGCACCGTTAACTAATTTAATTCAATGATTTACAGGCAACAAACTTCATTCTTCACACAACGCATTATACAGTGTTCGCGAGAACATTAAGCACATACATCATAAGACGAGATAAATGCGCTGCGGGGAGCTGGTATCTTCACAAGCACTAAGTACGAACTCGAGTAGGTATGTCGTTAGGAACTGCAGCCATGAACGACATAGTGAAAAATTTCGCTATGAATTATTAAATACCCCGTGTAAATGGGATTATATTAACTTAAAAACCTGCAATAATTATAGCTAAAACAGAGAAGGAAAATATACGAGTATGTTACTCGAGTGTATCTTATTTGAGTCGTAATTATCATGCAATTATACTACACTTATCTTATGTTCATGTAAAACCATACGATAAAAGAACGCTTGTTAACGTCGACAACGCAGCGTTAACAATTTTATAACCGTTACAAATAAATTAATTAAGAAGGAACAATACTCACAATTCTAAAGAACATTACAAACAACGCAACGTAAACAATTGTATAATCTTTATATGTAAGTAACCAAGAGAAAGCACAATACTTCTAGATAATTTTAAAGAATGTTGCAAACAACGCAACGTAAATACTATGTAGGTACTTATTATATCCGTTACAAATAAATTAATGATGACAGGAACAATACTAGCAGATAATTTTGCTCTTCGAAATTATCTGCTAGTATTGTTCCTGCAGATAATTTTGCATAATTATATGCAATAATTATTAAATATAATTTTGCATTGTACTAGTAGATAATTTTGAAGAGCATTGCAAACAACGCAACGTAAACAATTTTATAACCGTTATAAATTTAAAAAAAAAACGGAATAATGTGTACAGTGTACAGATAATTTTAAAGAACATTGCAAATATTAAACAATTATATCGTTAAACTTCCGTAAACCGCTCCGTGCAATCTCCCCGTGCGGTGGGAGCGAACAAGTGGATAAGGAACATTTGACCTAAAACTGCACCTTTGTTGCACGAGTGCAGTTACAACACTCTACGCTACAAAAAGCGGGGCTTCTCCCTGTTCAATCTCTATTCTTTCACACTAATTGACTTTTAATTTTTTTGCTTTCTGGGTTTTATTTCGAATCCTGTTTACCGGAAAGTTCGCGTATGTAATTGACTCTCTAACACGGTTGTAAAATGTCAGCTCGATATTTTTATGTACTTTTCTTGAAATCCTCATTCTGGTAATTTCTTGTTTGATTTGACATAATAATATATTCTCTACCTCTGTTCTGATTTCTTATTCCATTATTTTGAGTACGGATCTAGTTTGACATTTATCCAGCTATGGGGGACTTTCTCAGGGTTTTTCGGTGACGACGTACCGAATGTCAAGTTAAGTCTGCCTCACGGATCCCTTCATTCCCAGCAGCTCAATGTCGTGTGACATAATTATACTGATTATTATAGTAGAGCATATGAGGGAAAGGGTTATTAGAAATGAGTTATAAAGTAAGGACTGTAATAATTGTATTTATGATAAACATGTAGAACACAAACAGGTACTATCCGAACCTGTATTATTTATCTAAAAAATCGAGGGCTCAAATAACACAAATATTTAATCTTCAGCGCAGATAATATTTGTGTGTTTTAAAATTTTTTAGCGCAAATAATTGTTATAATCAATATTTTGTAGAAACGGATAAATGTTTCATTGTTTATTTATACCCTGTATAGGTATTTTAGACGTTAGCCAATTAACAGCAAAAATAACAATTTACATTTATAGTACCTCTCAACGTGAAATGAATGCTTCTTGACCGCTTATGATTCACGGTTCATTTTTAATTTCATAAAATAATGTGTTTTTCTCCTAAAAAATAACCATTGCCAGTTTGTTGTCACGACTTTTTCACGTTCGCTTTTCAAGTAAAATGCGCACGTGGTTCCGAGACAAGTGAGAGCACAAGTGGATAAGGAACACTTGACCCAAAAATCTACCTTTGTTGCGAGAGTGCAGTTACGACACTTTGTGGTAAAATGAGGTAACTTCGTTTTGGTTATATCTTCACATTATCTGGCCTTCTCGTTTAATATTTTATTTAGGCTTATTTCTATATTTTCTTGCCCATATTTCATTGGTAAAGTACCACCATGAGCCGTTAAAAAACAATAATTCAACTGGATATCTGCTATGTTACTATTCCGGAAGCTTGGGATTCACACTGAGTAAGGTGTTTAGAGGTTATTAATGAATGCTTTGAAAACAAATATGGCCTGAAAAATAGTGCCTGTATCAATGGAACGATATATGGATTGATAGAACCGGTTGTAAAATATAGTACAAAAAATAAATTATACGTGTGTGTATAAAGAAGCCTTTACATAAAGTAGTGGCCGTTAGTAAAAAAAAATGTAGTTATATTCGTTAAAAAAATTATGTTAATGAACACGTTACACGAGAAATAATTTCTTTGGCATAGGTTTTTTCAATTATTATATATTTAGAAGAAAGTCAACTACTTTCTAATATATGTAACTAAATTTAGTCCACAAATCTGTATTAATTGCTGCACTTAACCTAATTTGCAGCGTTTAGATCTTGATCCCTTGACGCGAGGTTTCCAGAGCAGTGCGGGTTGAACCCACAAGACTCCAATTAGATGGATAATAATAGTCTTGGTATATGTAAAACTAATAAACAACTAAGTATACACATTTAACCAGGTCAATATAATATATTAAAAAAACAAAAATTTCGTTCTTAGAAAATATACGCTTACCACCTAATTTTACATATTATACAACATATCAGTCATCCAAAAAATTGGTAACAAATCTAATGCTAAAAAGCTGAATTTCACTTAAAATAAGGATAACGTAAGGGCAGAAGGTGATATTTGTTCTCCAAACTGTAATAATATAAACAATAAAATTGTAACACGCGAATAATACTAAATATATAAAGAAGCAAGAAAAATAAGTACAAAATATAGACAGCTGTCAAATATTGTGTTATTTTTATATGGAGTATATGACTAGAGCATTGTTATAGTGGTAGCATTGCAAAGTTACTCTCATAGTTGAGACGATGTTTGTCCCAATTTAGTTAGCTGTGAGCGCAACGAGAGCTCATGTTTCAACATCTGATGACAATTATGATAAAGCCATAACAATAATGTGGTGATATATTTATGTTTTTGAAGTTAATAACACTGATATTTTTATATTCAGACAAATTATTCAGTTTCGATAATGGTTTTGTTACTTTATATCTACTTCTTCATATTGAAAAATGCAAAGCTGCTTCCATAGAACGTGATATAAAGCTGTTATTATGAAGTGAAGTATCACTTAAGTGAAATTGTAATAAATATAATGGTTCCTAAGAACAACTTACCGTAGGCTGATATATCAAGTAACATTACAACAATTAATTAAAATACACGCTAGCATTCATCTACGCACGCACACACAGTTACATATAAAAACCGATCTACATAATATACCGACATACATACATATATATTATATTGCTGTAGGTATTTGCACGCCGTTTGACCCGCATTCCAGAGCCATCGGTCAAACAACTGACAGGAGAAAACAACGCCCTTTGAATCTCAAGTGGGCGCTCCGCACTGCAAAGTACATGTGTATTGGGACATGATCAATATTTTGCGACCTTTTCTTCGGTATAATTCTTAGTTATTTGTAAGTATTATAAGTTGTATTGATCTATTTTTATTTAAGTACTTGGTAAGTGAGTGTAAGTACAGTTAGATAATTAATAAATGTCGATGGTTCTAGAATTACCAGTAGGTATATTTGTCAGATAAAACAGACAATTTTTATATTATCAATGTTATACCAAAATAATCTAAATAAAACAACAGATAAAAACATCGTAAGTCGAGTGGTTGTGAACGCAACTGCTGAACAAGAGGTCGTGTACCAGATTGTCGTGTCGTTTACCATTGGGTATTTGTAATTTGAAATTTCGACTAGTGGTTGGGATTTTGAATCTGTTTCCGGTGAAAGCAATAGGCTCACTCTTCTACCATGATGGGACCTATAATATAACTGATGATGCTTGGGAGTGTATTAATCGTCTCTGCCTACCCTTCGGGTAAATGCCGACCCGATATTATTTTATCTAGCTAAGAAAAAAATTATTCAAATAAAAATGTACAAATTAATATTAACGCATAATAATTTAATAATGAGAAAATGGTAGTCTGATGCTGCAGCCTTGGTACTCATACATCGTTCATTGCCTTTGATTCAGGACGAGAAAGAACATGAACTACCACTTTATGATGTTTAAATGTGGGTTTATTTAGGCTAGCTTGATTCCACCTTAGGACTGGAATCGCATTATAGAAGCCAAAAGGTCTTTCATAATTTCATTAATAAAGAGTATGAAATAAATATAATTCAAATTTATTTGTTACATGTTTATTGGTTTCCTGGCATCCTTGTCATAACTAATGTTCTTTATGAGTCTACTATTAAAACAACAATAACATTATATTTTATTATACAACTGTCGTTATATCCTACGATAGCCTCCGTAAGTAGGTTCTTGTCTTCGCCATTCTTTATTACTTGCC
>DWEC01003205.1:0-10833 GCA_018245735.1 Microceris miodesmiata
TTTATATTTCTCTGTACCTGGCGTTTTCAACTTTATGGCCCCTAGAGGTATGTTTAATTTTGACAATTTATTCCTAAAATTTTTTTTGGCTTCAATTCTGATACATTAAGGTTCATATAGCAAAGTCATGCAAAAATTTTTTTCATCGTTTGGCTCCGATTAAGAGAAAGGTAAAACCCCTAATTGACTTTGAATTTTGATGGTCATGATTCACTAGTGTAGTGATTAAAATCATATATCGCGCATCTCAGTGTACTAGTGCAAGCAGGAAACATTCCGGTGTTGCAGTACGTGCTGACGGAGGAGCACAACGGGCGCAACTTCGTGTACCGGATGCTGTACCCGTGGGCACTATTCGCGGCGTTCCGGCAGCGCATCTATTGCGGCATGACGCTGGCCACGAGCGCGTGTACGGCGGCCGGGCTCGGCGCCTACCCCGCGCACGCGCGCAGCCGGCCCGGCCACGGCCCGCGCGTCGCCTACCTCCGCCTCAAGCAGATGTTAGTCGATTATCACCTTGTTCTGTTCACTATGTGGGTGTAAGAAATTACGAGCTCCACCGTACGCGCTCTAGCTGACCTGAGCTACCGCGATGCGGTGTTCTCTGCAACAGACGAGGCTGTGGCGAGTGTATACTCGCTATGCCATGTCTATATGTCCTGGCCACTGATGGGTCGGTTGAAGTGTTTAGCAACTTTTACATAATTAAATGTGAAATTTGCGACATCACTTTCAGTTGCAGACTGTTTCTTTAATCGAGTGGTTGGAAGCGTGACTGCCGATCGGGGGGACCTCGGATCAAATCCCGAGTCGGGTACTATTGGATTTTTCTAACTTAAATTTTCTAGTACAAATTTCTAGTAGTAGCTTGGAGTTTGGAGTATGTCCGTTGTATGGCAATAGGCTCACCACCTATTCCATGGTGGAACGTAAAACGGAACTGGTGAAACGTGGGATTGTACTACAGTCCCCTTGCTTTGCCTTATATAAAATTTACCATGAACCTATGTATACTTTCAGGTCTGAAGAGGAGGCAAAAGAGACACCATATGATTTCAGAACGGTGGAATCGATGGATGTGTGGGGCTGTGAGACTGTGGAGACTCTCCGCGACTCGATGAAGGTGTGGAACATGGCTGTGCAGTACTGGGTCGCCATGGTCGTGTACAAAAGGTTCCCCGTGAAGGCTCTCAAGTAAATAATATTTTAACATAACGCATTTTCTCATTTTATCTTAGAGTAAAATTAATTAATTACAGAGTATTGTGTAATACTGTGCTCCTATGATTTCAACTTTGCAGAATCCACGCAGCGCTGTTCGTGTCGGTGATCTGGCACGGCTTTCACGCTGGGTACTTCTTCTGCATTTACTTCTGTCCGTTCTACTTGATGGCCGAAGATATTTACTACAAACTGTACTACAAGCCTGCCACTGGAAAGGTATATGTTACATTACTTAAACTTGCTTTGCATGTTGTGCGAGTTACGAGGTCATACTCGTCACATGTCCGAGCTGTAAGCCGTTTTTCATAGTGTTTATATAGGGCAAAGCTGAAATCATGTTATCTGCACCCAGCAGATGGCTGTTGTAACCATGAAACAGGCCGCGCTCTGCATGATACTTTGTTTTCTTACTTCGAAAGGAACGGGATTAAATTGTTTCCTTGGTTTTACTTACGGTAGGTAACATACGTTGTCGAAATAGTTTAGCTTGTTCCGAACATGCTCCAACGCTTTCATCTCGAGTTCCCTCGCGGTGTTTTAATAATAGGAGGTAACTTTATTATTTCTTTTTATATTTTGTGAATTAGATTAAAATATATTTTGTTTAAAAATTTCTTACTGTCTCTTATGGATTATCGATTTTTAAATAAGATTAACAACAACCGCAGTCTAAGTAAAGAGTCCCAAAATCCTGTCCAAATTAAACAAAGAACATATTGTACCACGTAAGAGACCTTGCAGTTAGCAGACTTTTACCATTTAGCAGCAACGTGCGGCGTGGTCGCGTGGCTCTGCGGCGCCGGGTGTACATGTACTGTTATTTGTTAATTTCACAGAAAAAGAAAATAATAGGATTCCTGATGTGGTTCCTGAGATCACATTCGGAGTCTTACCAAGCGGCCGCGTTCCTGCTGCTGTCATTTGATCGCATCTGGCTGTACTACTCGTCGGTGTACCACTACTGGTACGGCGTGTGGCTCGCCTTCCTGCTACTTGGCCTGGTGCTCAAGGCCGTCAATAAACCAAACCAAATAAAAACGGATGAAAAGTCTCTAGCGAGTGGCGATACTAGGGGATAAAGCATTTCATGTGTTTAGGCGGTATGTGTTGCTCTCTGTTGTATAGTTGAGCACCCGCAGGTGACGGCCTCTTGCGTGTATCTGGACATATTTAGATATCATCTGCAACCTATCCATGGAGCGCAGCGTACGTGTCCAAGGCATTATTAGATATTCACATACTTGAATGAGCGTTCAGTTCCTTGTCATTATTTTCGGATATTTTAGGTACCTAATTATGGTGATTAAATTTTACACTTAACAGTTGTGAGTATATGGAATACATTGATATGGTTTTAGAGTGCCCAAGTAATGTGGGCTGCAAGCGTTATGTAACAATATATTTCCGAGGGTGTTACGCTTTCACTGCGAGAGGTCGGTCTGCGGGGCGGGCCGGGGCTGCCGGTTCGAATCTCATTTAAGCCAAATACAGTGTGTTGAGCACGAGTGTTTATTGTATATCTGGGTAAATGTAATGGTTTGATTCTGATAATCGTAGTACAGGTATAGTTAGGGATAGACAGTGGGCAGGTGTTAGGTAGGGGTTGGGTGGTAGCATGTGAGGGGTATTTTAATATTTAACTGGGTTTCGGTTATCCTGCAGCGTCGAAAACTATGTGGACTTCCGAGTTTACAGTTTTCACTTTGGAGGTCATCCTTATTTTATACGTTGCAAAATATATGTGCATTTATATAGCAAATACATAGTAGGTGGTATCATGGACGTTGTGAGCACGTGAAATCGATATATACGTTTAATTTTCCTTGTATTACGGTAAACTGAATTCCATTATCGAAATTACTATGACATAATATATAGATATATGAGTATTCAAAACAATATTCTTTTCTCTATCACTCGATCTGTGACCTTCGTACCTTGCAAAGTGTGCAATTCTGTGCTCGTTTAGTACTTGCGAATATTACCAATTCTGTTTATCTCCTGGTTGTTATGTGTTCACTGAAGTGTTGTTAGTTGTTAAGGACGAGCGCGCCTCTGTCGAGACGTGCGGCTCATCTTTGGCGGTAGATTGCAATGGGCGGATGTCAAAATGGAGCACTCCTTTGAGCCCTACATTTTTACCATTAAATCGCACCGCAGGCCTGGTGCTTCAGCTAACTATACAACGCAACTGTTCAGTTTATTCGTATATCCCGAGATGTAAGTAAGACCGTCGCAATCTACTTTACGAGCTAGTAGCTCGCTCGTCAATCACACCATTTAAATGTACACTTTGTTGTCAGTTTCTGCAGCTAGGTTATGCAGGGACTAGTAGTGATTCGAGATCTGATGATCTACATCTGAGTGCCTATAAGACTAGGTACCTTCCAGTATGACGCTGAAGAATGCCGCCGCGGCACTCTGGAGACTCAATCGCTTAGGGATTGATCCCATTCCTCATATAAAGTATTTTGTAACGTCTTTAGGCATGTATCTGTATTAGAGCGGTCTCGAATTGACAATAATTTCAGTTGACTGTCCCCTATCAGGAAATGACATCTGTTGTTTGGTCGGTATTTTTTTGTAATATTTTAGTTGCAAATTTCGCCAACATATCTTTTATTTGTCCATAACCAATATAATTGTTAAAATGTATAATATTTTTAAAATGATGTCAACTGGGAGCCGCTGCGGTCAATAAAGGCAATTGTGTATTGTATAAGCAACAGTGTGGGATTCTTATTTTGGGTATTAATTAGTGTTTCATCCAGTATCTTAGATAATTAATAGTACCAGTAGTACCAGAAAGCTAAAATGATGTTATATACATTTATATGTCTGTCTGTTTTTTACAACACAGCATTTAGTATTATATTTGTATTGTGCAGAGATTATCATGAAACATTCCGCAGATCATTCGTGAGATGCATAATAATAAGGCCTATATGCAATATTTCCCTTGAGTTGTACAATATGTAGGTATTAAATACATACATACATAATTATATGTATAATAAAATTTGATTTTTAATATTGTTTATTTTATTATCTATAGTTCCTCAGAGCCGGTGTTGCTACTTACTGGTCCTCGAGAGCACTTATCTCGTAAGTTTGCGATTGGGAGACTACTGGGCTGGCTGAGATACAGTTTCGTCCTTAGAAATATAACATGAGGGACGCGGGGGCACCCAGAATTAACTAATTTTATTCATATAACTACATAAAACAGAAACTAAACAAAGGAAAATGACAAACAAATACATATTTCCATATTTTTTATGTACGTCTAGCACATAATACATACCTTAAATATAATTTTACAGATTCGGAAAACATTGTTGCCAAAATACTCGCAGTTGTGTCG
This sequence comes from Microceris miodesmiata, assembly GCA_018245735.1. NCBI lineage: Eukaryota > Metazoa > Arthropoda > Insecta > Lepidoptera > Hesperiidae > Microceris > Microceris miodesmiata. Next base: position 4,589 of record DWEC01003205.1, read on the forward strand.
CCTTAGATTTTTTCGGCACAAAGTGGTGAATGCTAAGCAGTTTAATATATGTGATGTTCCGTGCCAGTAGACAATGCCGTAAGCTACGTCCTGCGACCCCAGATCCACAGGCCCAGCGCGGAGATCATTTAGTAATCCTCCGAAGGGATGGGAGTAAAGGGGGTGCATAAACAGCAGGCTGCATCAACAGTATGATTATACTTAAATACCGAGCATAAGTTATTTATTTTTTATTTAGAAAAATTTCTAAACATGTTTGGAAACAAACAAAAATAACCCCACCCCCTATGAAGCGGCTGATTGATTACATATAGATGCAGATAGCTGGTTGATTACATTTAGATTGACACAGAACATAGAAACGAATGAGTCACATAGAAAAACGGTTGTTAATAAAGTAGTTTATTGGACAACAATAAAATCTGGTAACACTAGTGTCAGCAATGTTAAAGCACCTTATGTTTAATAAATACATATATAAATTCAAACAATAATATTATACAAACTATATTCAACCTCGTATCACACTGAAGAAGTATTGTCGGATCAGGTACGTCAAGATCACTGTGAAACTGGAAAGAAAAATACCATACAAATGGATTAGAATAGCTGTCAACATTCTACAATTTCTAAACGAACATATAAAATACAGGAAAGAACATTAGTTGTTAAAAATTAACTACTTTTCACTTGATTTTTGTCTGTGCCGATGTCCCAAATAATCACATTAGTTGCAGGGAGAGATCGAATTGCGGGTATACTTAGAATCCTTTTATCCCAAAACTAAAATCTTTAATTGCGGGAATGTAGAATCAAGTGTTGACGTCACAAGTTGACGTCTTTATCCGATCGAGGCGCTTGACATTTATTTGCCACTGCCCTTGTACTACTGTTTACTTACGAATTAAAAACTATAACAAGAACACATACAGCGCGAAATTTCTTTTGACGTTCCCTTACGTACATAATGTTTAGTGTAGGTATCGTCGTGTAGTGTGTAAGGCGAACATGTGCGCTGAACCCGGCTTGAAAAAATAATCTTAATTTCCCCAAGAGTCTGGGTACGCCCTTGATTATATCCTGCAATTATTGTGTGATTTCCCGTCGTGGGAATTAGATTGATGTATAGTTTTCTGTGATTCAGTAAATTATGTAATTTCAGCAAACTTGCTTATCTTTTAACCATGACCAATATTCATTAAACAAATTCAATCGCGTCGATCGGAGAGTAAGGTTAATCTTCTATAAAATGTCAAATAAAATATATAAAACGAGAGAAGTAGGTAGGTAATCTAAACATATTCGGTGAATTTGCTAGTATATAAATCAATTAATGCATGTTTGAAGTAAAAAGTTGGTTGCGTTGGCAAATGAAAATTAATTCATATCTAAAGCACTTTCAATTGCATTTCTAAACAAATAAATACAATGCTACCAAAAATACTTACCAAAGTATAGTAACAAAAATAATACCTACGTATTTGAATTCATAATTCATTTAACCACAATTTTTATGGGAAGATAATGAAATATCAGAATTAATTATCGTAGAATGTCGCGATGTTAGTCGCGTCGTAAGCGTGTCGTGTGCGGGGTCGTCAAATATCAAATACCAGTTATACTATGGTATCATATATTTTTATTATATTGTTACAATATTACGTGATATCTCACACCACTGCATGCAAACACAATATTAAGTTCAGTTTTAGCATATTAGATTACCTTTACCTGTGCTCATGATAAATTAATAGTTATGTAAAGATATAGATATTATAGCAAGGTTCATGAGTAATGTAAAACTGTTCAAAAAATAACAGAAGGCTGAAAATGGAGAAGTTTTTCTTTAGCCTGTTTGTTACATTGCTATAGCTATACAATTACATTAAAATTAAATCGTTAAATACAAAATTATAGCCTGTACAGTACGCAATTAAGCTGAAAACATGTTAGATTGCTCAAACGGATTACTTAAATATTAAATATGTTGATGCTTGAAAGCAAATATAATTTACTTAAAAATAATCTCCTCTGAGTATTCCTTTATTAAATCATAAAACGTGCGAAAGCCTTACCATAGGATTCCAATACCACTTTTGGTGAAATCGTTACAACTTAGTAGTAGGTAGATAAGAAAATGAGTGCTCGAATAGAAGTGGACTACTAGTTACTCATGCAAAGCAATAAATAAAAGAGCTAACAGCTAGCGGCTCGGCGTTTACCTGACGCGCCAGCCGTAGGCGGGCGTGGCCGCGCCGCGCGCCGCCGCCGCCTGCCCGTAGTTCCTACTTTGAACGGTGGGCTGGCTGCCTGATGGATAAGTTTGCGGGTTAGCACGGCTCGGGTTCGAGTACGACGGGTAGTTTGGGTTCTCCATTATTGGCCTGGTGTTGAAAAAGTTGTTGAGTCCGCCACTCTTGGATAAATTACCGAGGAGATTCCCGAAGATGTTCGACAGTCCTTGCCCGTTGCCCCCGCCGCCGGGGGTGCCGTGTCCTCCGCCAGCGATGTTAGTCAGTGTGTTAAAGATGCTGTCCAGTGGGCTTTTTCCGCCGGATCCACTAGAACTCGGATTTGGGTTGGACCCTCCGTACGGGGAGTTGCCGCCATATGGTGAATGACCGCCGTATGGTGAATTACCACCGTATGGTGAGCTACCTCCGTATGGTGAGTTACCACCGTATGGTGAGCTCCCACCGTATGGGTTACTACCTCCCCCGTTTGAAGATCCTCCGTAAGGTGAATTGCCTCCATAAGGGGAGCTGCCACCGTACGGAGAGTTTCCTCCGGAGCCGCCGTAGGGTGAGCTGCCACCGTACGGGGAGTTATTGCCATAGGGTGAGCTGCCGCCGTGAGTGTTCGATGGCGGCGCTGGTGCAGGGTAGTTCGGTGCCGAATCGAAATCTCTAGTAGGGGATTGCGGTGTTTGCTTTTGCACAGGAGGATGAGCTGGCTCCGAGTGTGATCCTGGAATACAAGACGGTAACAAAACATGTTAGTCTTTATAACATTGAATGTTTTAGCTCTATATATATTTACTGTAGTTTGACAGAGACTGCGGTCGGCGGAAATTAATGAAGAAAGACTTCGGATAGGTTCGAAATTAGTCCGATTGTTAGGAAAAAATGATTTGACGAGTACAATTGTGTAAACTCCTCACATAAGACAGTTGTACTGACCTTCAACTTGCGACTTCTTCTTGCACGTGGGGTACGTGCCGCAGTTGGAGCTGTGCCCGAAGCTGCACGGGTCCTCGGCCAGGACGCACACCTCACTGTTCAGGCATCCTATGTCTTTGCACGTGCGCCCATACTCTGTACGCAAATTCATTTATATCACCGAATGAAGAACAGTTTATGTCTAGGAAGGAAGAGGAACGTTTTCACCCTACCGTTTTTACGATACGATATACTGATAGACATGACCTTTTTATTTTGTACTAATTAGAAATCATGTGAGCTACAGTACGAGTAACTTCTTAACGACAGATCTCCTGGAAATGATATCGCTGATGCTTCGTGGATTAACATGCAACATTAACTTTATTTAGCGTAATGAATTATTACGACCATCACAAAAACAAAAAGGTCAACTTAAAATAATAATAAATCGACGGCTACGTAGAAGTAATATAATGCTAGCGACTGGAAAAGATTTTTAATTTGATTTGAATAATTCTCATTGAGTTTCCCTCGGGTGAAATAAAGCATGGGTTATCGCAATAATATAACGTGTTCGGAATCGAAGAACATAGGTACATCGCATGAATAAATTTTATTCCGGAAAATTCTGCCCTTTTTATAGCCCGAAAGGCGTGACTGGGTAAAGAATTCGGTTGTAAAGGGAAAAGGGTCATTTGCATATACAAGATTATATACTTTGGGTTCACCGCCGTCTTCGGGAGTCAATATCACACGTAATATAAGTCAACCGAACTGGAAAAGTTTTGCCACCGAATTGTTTTTCGCCCTCTCCATACAGAGCTCATACTCGACGGATTATTCTACTTTTGCAGCCTCACATCCAATGAAGGGTTCCGCACACCTGAGCAAATATGGGATAGGAGGAAACTTTCCGATTAGGACGGAGAAAATAACACCGTTTCGAGAATCATGAATTGTGAAATGCACTCATGAGTTGTTGAACCGACATTGGAAAACCTTGCCAATATTGATAATTAGGAGGCGTCCATTCATTACGTGAGGTGCTTTTAAAGTTTTTTTGATCCCCCTCATGCCATGGTCAGATATCGTGAGATTTTGCTCCACCCCCCTCCTATCACATTCACATGAGATTCGACAAAATGCATGAATCCTGTTGATCCTGTTGATCCATGAAAAAGACACAAACAACTTACTTAAGTTGCAGTCATATATAGAGTCCGCACTACGATGCATATAACACGTATAAACAAGGTATAATAATGTCCCCTATGGTATTTCAGTTTCCAAATCAATCGAGATAAAAGAGTCCACCGCTTTACGCTCGAGGACTAGATACGAGTACAGGTAGATAAATTAAAAATCCTTACGAAGTGATCTCACTTTGAAAGTTATTATGTAACATCTTATTTCATTTTTGTTTTGTATATAATTTGGCTACGACTATTATTCCTAATTAATTAATTATTATTAAGTAAACAAGCTTGACCACGACGCGTGCCGCGGTAACCTGTGATTAAGGCCACATTTAGTTTAAGGCATTATGTGTTTTTGGTTATCCTTAATTAGTAAATATGTTTTTAAATGGAATGTATTGAATCTATTGAATGCACAGGCATTTTGGACATAACCTTGAAGAAAAAAACGCTGGATGCGAAAACTCCTGAGTGCACGTTGGGTGCACAGCTACCTCTTGGATAGAACCCTAAACACGGGGACCAAGGCAAAACTAATTTATTCGATTCCGAACAAAACTCAGTAGTAAATATTCATTTTGTTACCGTATTTACAGCCAAAAACTCACCTCCTGCGACCCAAAATACAACCTGCATGATGACATTTGACCTCGAGGAGCAGAATTATGAGAATAGAGAAATGTATCTATGTTACGTATATAGGCCAAAACATTTTACGTTAAATAGAAGCAAGCAAATGCTGAATTATTCTGGGAACCGATGGAAACTTGCAAAACAACGTTAGGAAAATGTTCACAATACATTAGCGAAACATTCCCTACTTAAAAGTAGCCTGGAGCTCAATTAAAGTTAAACCACCGCGTCCACGGACATCTGTATTTCAATTTACTCGTATGTTCGATTTGAGTACTCTTCTCTGACAATCTCTGAGGCCATTATATGGTCACCGTGGCGCATCTCAGTGTTTTTCGTGTCTAATAACTTAAGTAAAAGTCGCCTTCTGCTGACTTATTTCCTAAGCGACAAGACTGTCACCCGTGACGTAGTAATGCACACACTAATACTCGGCAAGTCAAGGATCGAGCAGGTATTAAAAGGCAGCGCAAAAAGTTCAGGTCGCAATCCATTTTCTCGTAACAGACGTTTTAACTTTAAAGTCCGAAGCAATCTGCATTATTACTTTCAATTAACTTATTTTAATTTAACTATATCATAAGCTTATAAAAGCTATTAATTTCGCATTTTCATAAAAGTCGAATGAAAAGGAAATAAATTTACAATAACACAATAAATGTATTACGGGCAGTAAATTTCCTGTCGTAAGGACGTAAAAAGGCAAAAGAACGAGTAAGCTTTTAAGCTCCGAACAACAAGAAATGTGAAGAATCGTAGGCGCGGCGCTGCCGGTGGCTCGGCAAGTGCGCCTTTAGAGGCAATAAAAACATATAAAAAGAATATCGTAATGTTAGATCGTAACTCATTGTTTTGTTACTTTTTGGCGGAGTGGTGGTTTATACGTGCATTAGGAAATGGATTCACGGCGATAGAATGTCGCTCGCGGCGCTTGCATCGAGTTCGCAGCGGAGACGGCGGAGACTGCATCTTGTTGCAAGTTATCCAATTGTCGAGAAAAAATCCTGCCATTAGACAGATAATAAAATTTTGCCTAAAAATGCTTTCAGTTACGAAATAATAATTTTTCGGTTACTTGGATGATTGTTGGTCAACCACGCAAAATACACTTGTATAATGTCCATGAGATTTTCCATACAGCTAATATATAAATCATTGAATGATAATTTTATATCACTATAATTTTTCCAGAATTATTTTATCTTTTATTTTATCGTATTTAGTTCTTTGTCAACATACTAGATGGCACTATACC
>DWEC01003206.1:0-10829 GCA_018245735.1 Microceris miodesmiata
ATATGTACATACATATTATGTATTTAAAAAATCTAAGGCATGTAAATTCTGTCAACACGCATTTAGCCAACGTGGCAGATTATGGCCTTAGCCATCTCATCCTGAGTGAAGACCCATGCTCAAACAGTGGACTAAAAAAATTGTTGGAATGATACATATTATGTAGTTTATCAATCGTATGTTTACCATAGGATAGCTTCTCTTCATGCCTACTTTGGGTTCAGATACCTGTGTGTGGAAACATCCCAAAAAGATATTATTATATCTAACATCTCCTGTTGTTTAACTTTCTCAGTAGCATCAATGGTATAGATTGCCAAGGTGATATTAATCGAATTGGTTAGTACAAATGTCAAAGAGAATTACAGTTGCATAGTGTCTAAGGAAAAATTCTTTGCAACTCTAACATCAAATTGATATGTGTATTTCTTTTTTTTTTGTCTCTAATTTGAATGACATGAAATGTCCAAATGCACTTATGTAACTTGTAAAACTATGTTATTTGTAAAACAATTTTTTATGAGAACAATTGCAACTTATAACTTCTTTATCACTTCACAGTTAAATACAAGTCTTCTCTTAAAATGAAGGTGGTTACAGGATATAGACCAAATCAAGCAAGTGGTTTTCAGACACCTTAAAGAAAAATTTTTAGATCTCACAGACATGCAGATTGTCTGATTTTGTATTTCTTTGCCGCAGTGATAATGTACTTTATTTAAACCAGACGAATGTGCAATTAGAACCCAGATTAATGCATGTCTTACCCTGGACTGATGCAATCCTCTGGCACGCTGATACAAGCAGGGTGATGAATGTGCGATTCCACATAGTCTTTATGAGCCCTTGCGTCAAGTATCATTACCTGGAAATAGAAAAAGAAAAATTCATTCGAAAATCTGCAATAATAATCATAGTAAACTCTTCATGAATTAACTCTCTGAGAGTGGCTGCGAGAATAATATTCTCAGATACCATTAGGACTGACAAGATATAATTGTATAACCAAATTTGGAGTGGCGCTCATCAGTAATCAGAAAATGCTTGAAATGGGCGTGAAATGGGCGAGAAACCCCATATAAGTCTGTTTTCAATCTCCAACAAATGCAAAATATCATACCGTAATAGCAAAAAAGGTGCAACATTGATGATCCAAGAGTGCCAATCACATTATTATTGAGTTTTATTCAACATCAAGAGCCAATACCAAGAAATCTAGTTTACACATGCTACAGATTTATCATAAGCACACATAAAAACATACTCGTTGGGGTCACAGGCTGAGTTCAGACAGTAGACAGAACAATTTAAAGAATCAGTTTGTCCAAACAACTTACATAATTCTCACATACTCTATGCAATAAATGAAATATAAATGATTGATGCTTGGACCTAATTAAAATGCACTTACATTTCTCATCTTGAGTTTTGGTAACTCTTTGATAAATCTAAAATCTAACAAAACCTCCATCACATCCTATTTTTGTACAATTTGTATACTGCTTTGTTTAACTGAGTCTCACCTTTAATTTGCCACTTTTGAGTATGGTGTAAAGTTGCTCGCTCTTGATCACCACCTCGTCAGGACCTGGACAGGACATATAAGATTATTATTTGAAAGATGATAACAAAATTAAACAAGAAAAATGCAGTGGAAGGAATCATCTTTATCATCAAAAACTCATATAGTTTCACTATTGGACACAGGTCACCTCTCTGAATAATAAAGATTAAGTCCCTACTGTAGGAGCCAGGTCGAGTGAAGCTTGGTGGAAAAAGATAACATGTAGAAGGAATAAGATATTCTGGTGATTAATAGTAATAAAATAATGTAGATCTGTTTCAAAGAGCAAATGATGTTGATTCCAAGCATATTAACTTTTCATGGTTGAGGAGTGCAATATAAATGTGTAAGGACAACTTGACAAACAGTCATTTGAACTTTCAAACTAAACAAAGTTTGTGCCATGATAGCCTGACAGCAGATGAAGTAGTTGCATATTTTTTTAGTATCTGAACAACCGAGCTAAGCTTAGATGAAATGTGGAGAAAATTATTTCTGCAGAATTAAAACATAACTTAGATGCATTGATATTTATTTCATTTTTTATTGATTTCACTTTTTACTTTTGACTACAATTAACTTAAGAGTTTACAATATAAGTATTTTTCATTTTTTCTGATTCTGCTGGTAAACGTGTTAACGACAGCTATCACAACAGCGGCGACGGGGATGAAAATACTAGCCATATTGCACAGACATTTTACATTCATTTTTACTGTTTGAAAACTACAAAAAATTGCTTTTTTGAGGCATGAGACTGGCTAGATAGATTTTTGTCTTTACAAAACAATATAGTTTGTTGTTTCGCATAGAAAGGTGTATTATCTCACCAGGCAGGCCAGCTGGCTGCGGTAGCTCATGTACAGGCACAACTTCAATGGCCTTTTTCCTGCTTTCTTCTATCTTCTGCTTGATCAGTTCACTCTCCTTTATATTATTCAGGCGCTTCACTTGCTGCTCTTTAGCATACCTGCAATATGTGTCCATTAGTTATATGTCACATGAACAATGTTAATTAATCAGACTATATCTATTGATTAAGCTACATGGCAAGATTGTCGAAAGCGGCAGGATTGATCATCTTACATACCAACACTAAGATTTTGGTTGTATGTCACAACATAACATATGTTTTTCTTTTTTGTTATAAAAGGTATGCCAAACAAACAGGTGGCCAAACTGGTGGTGACCATCACCTATAGACAGGAGAAGATAGCAATATTTCTTGCTTTGAAGGAACTTCTTGATAATATGTTTGACAAACCCCATTTTATATCATACCTTAACCAACTCATGCTTATTACTCTATTTTTGTTCCACTGTTTGATATGGGTCCCTACCTAAAATGAGAAGGGTTAAGACCATAGTCTGCCAAGCAAAGCAAGTGAGGGTTATCAGACATATAATATTTCTTTTTTTTGTGTCCGTGTCAAAACTCTTTGATCAATTGAACACTGACTCTTTACATTAACATATGATATCTGACTGGGTGTGTGAAATTTTCTTTTACATTACAAATATGTCCAGCTGTAATGCTAACTTAGAACTGTCAATTTAATATGAACAGAGAAAAATTCTACTGTATCTTAATTTGTAATGTAGAATGATAATGTTTAGCAATGAGATATCCTTTGCATTTTTAAAAGTAAAATGTTGATTCTTGATGAATCTTGGAAAACTTGATTTGACCCTGTTTTCAATCAGATATACTTGAAAGTTATTTATAAAGATAATGGAGTGTCTTTATAAATATATGCCTATTGTAACGAGAAATATTTCTATTTTAGAGATAATGAATACAAATATTATCATTAAAAAGTATGAATGCAATATGAAATAGAAAAATGTGTTTATGAATGTAGCAGATGTTATTTTTTGATGAAATGTGTTAAAATTAATTATACTAGACATTTATTTTTATATTAAAATAAGGATGTACTACATCATCACAAAACACATAAAACATTATCAAAGCTCATCAAACAATACTGATCCAAATTATTTGCTTCATCAGCCTCACAAAACACAGCACATTCACAAACCTAAAGAAAATCTCGAGACAGTCTCCTCATACTCATTTATATTAATTTTAAACATTTTATCATCACCAGCTGACTTCCGTCCACTGCTGGACATAGGCCTCTCCAATAGCATGTGACTGTGTTCCATCTTCAGCTCATCACATTCAACTGTTGTCAGCCACTTTGCATATATTGTCACTCCATCTAGCTACAAGTGTCCTACACTACATTTACCAAGACATACATTATCCACTTTAGAATATGTCTACTCTAACATCAATATTATGTCTAATATAACATCTATATGTTTTAAACATATTAACCTTCAATTTTGAAATTGATGTTATATGTTTAAATTAATTATTCGTTTGATCTTATATTATTTTAATTTCAAACAATTTAATATTAACTCAAACATAGTTGTTGTTTAAATAATAAAGTTTAAAACCAAATATTTCTAATGTTTGTAATATTATTTATATTTAGCATTTGGATGCACATACAATACTACCAATAATATTAATTAAAATGATGTACATCACACAAAGCATTGATTTTGCATTCGTAATAATTTATTAAACTCCACATGTTTTTTTTAAGTCTCAAATTATTGTTATATGGTATGGAGCATGCAAATTCTTAATTTTGAATACTTCGATAATTACTGTTTTCACAGAGATTTAAGCATATTACTTAGATAATTGGCTATTGTTATAGATTATTATATTGCTATATGTTACCTACATATTTTGCACCAGCAATGATAACTAAGGATATGATTACAAGTGATTCATGTAGAAAAAGTAGACTTGTAAAGATTGAGATGACTGATACTTAGTGCTCTTTGCCTACTATAAGGGGCCTGGTGTGAAATTATTATAAGAATATTACTAATAATTAGGCAAATTGAACAAGTGTTGAAATAAATACATTCAGATTTTAGTATTAACATGTAAATAAATAATAGTTTATATAGCTACTTCATACAGAATTATTACAATGTCTATTATTTAAAAATAATAGTAATTTTGTGCTGGGTGTTAGCAACCTTAAGAAAATCTAGAGAAACTTAGAACAATCTTAAGAAAAATTATAACTATTGGCATGATGTTCAAATTTTACACCAACTTGAGATGTTCCTTTTATAAAATGTATTAAAAAAACTATTTAAAAAATGTACATAATATTTGAACAAGACTGGTTTTGATTTGATTTACATAACAAAGAAATAAAGGTTTATCTCTAGTCACCTTTCAATGAGACTGTTTTTTAATTTTTCAGCGGCATCTAAGGCTTTGTTAGGGTTCTTTGCACCTAGCATGTTGTTGAAATAGGTCTTGTCCTTTATGTACTCCTTATCCTTGCTAATGAATGCTATCACCCGAAGGTACTTCATGTAGTACACGTACGATTGTTCTTCGTCACCTTTTTCTCGGGCCTCCTCCGCGCTCTCGAAAAGCTTTAGGGCTGTTTTGCATAACCTACAAAAGCACATATTTCATTTAGTAAAATACGGTTCATTTGTACATTGTGACCCCAAAAAATATTCACAAACACTCACATAGTAGCCCTTTTCGACTTCAAGTCGGGAACATTGTGCAATTGGTCCAAATCTTCTATACATTGCCCCAAATGGAGCTTTACTTGTATTCGACGCGTATCAGTCATGATGGAGTCTACGCGGCTTTACGACTGCGCAAAATGGTTTTAAAAGAGTGGGAACCACTAGGTATCACATTTGTCATGGATTGCACTAAGATTGTTGCAAAATTTCATGAATAGAAACAATAAAATCCATGGATATAAATATCAGAATCAGAAAAGTTAAGAAAACGTCATGAATGTCATTGCATCATTTGTCAACTTTTTTCGGGGGACTTTTTTACAATGGAGGTCTCAAGTTCACAGGTATTCGCTCAATGGTTAAAAAAGAATGTTTATAGGGAAAAATAGATACGAATTTCTATTACATCTCATTATTTTTTTAAATCACATTCAATGCAAATTAATCCTAAATCCACTTTTATCTAACTAAAATATTTACACACTTGTTGACAAATTTATTTGTAAATCACTTGTATTAAAAAAAACAGTCTGTTGATGGATTAATCAAAAGTACTTCCAATAATTCGGTAACTTCAGAGAAGTAATAATCATCAAAAAATATTAATATTCTGAGAAATATCCTTCAGAAACCAGTAATATAACAAAAAATCAAAATTATAGCTATACAGCTGATTATTGCTAATTATTAATCGCAAAAAAATATTTAAACATATTTAAATAACATAAAGATCAGTGTTGTTAATAACTTGATTTGAATTGTGTGTAGTGAAACGTTCAACAACCACCCCCACCCCTAATTATGGACGTTAGTTCGCATTTCGCAAATAGCGCAATGTAAGATGCGCGAGTTTTCCTGCGCAATGAAATTTTTCTCTTTCCTACTGGTCGATTGCGGTGTTCCATTTAGTTTTTCAGCTGATCACGCTTTCTACGGGCGCTTAGCAGATCGCGCGTGTGTCATGTGCGAGACTGTCGTAGCGTAGCCAGACGAGTGTTCGTGTTCTGTGTAGTAGTAGATAGTGGCAGTGAAAATGTTTTCAGGTCTCACTAACCAGGTCAGCTCGTGGATGGGCGCTGCTAAAGGCGAGCCCCAGGAGGAGGAGGTGCCAGCTCCGTCCAAGGACGCGACGGGCGAAGCTTCGGCGGACGGTGAAAAACAGAGGTGCGTAGTTCTTTGTTTATGTTTTTTTTACTCTTTCAGATTAGCGTTGCGGCTGGAGAAAATCATCAAAAAGGGTCGCTAACAGCTTGAAATTAGGTCATGTAAGATTTTTTCAGCGGAAACGCATGTATCGATCGGGATATGAAGGTAAGTTTGGTGCCAATATGATAATGATTTTTGGCGAACATAAGTCGTTTTTTACGACCTGACCTGCATTGCAGTATACCGGAAAATGAGGTGCTGGTTACGAGTACTTCTCATTTTTCCAGTTGCATAATGTGTATTGATCTATGTGGGTGTATATGTTTGAACTGTTTTTTTTAATGTTCTACTTTAACCCTTGTTTTAAATATACCTAAGCGTAAATTTATATTCACATCCTTAAACTAGACTGGACTTCTACTGTAAAATGTGCTGCTCTTCTTTTTGATTGATTTCAAATGCATGGTTTATCTGGTTACCACACCCTTTGAACTGATATTGGTTCTTGCTGTTAGGGGTTAAAATTAATCATTTTTTTATTGGTTCAGTAAAACATTTTAATTTCCTTACAATATAAGGCTCCTGACTACAATATAAACCTGTTTTAAAAGTGATTGATTGAATATTTCTGGTTTTATATAATAGCTAGAAATTTATTGCAAAAATTAAAAAAAAAAATTTAGCTTGTATACTATGACCACTTTTTTTGAAAACATCTTTTCATATTTAATAACTACACATTCATGTGAATAACTATATGTGTAAGGGTTATATGTGCTCCATATTTAAAGTAGGATTATAATAGATGAGGTTGCTTATGATACATTGCTACATCTGAGGACTAAGATGGATTACCTAACATCATAGTTCGGTGACCACACCCTTTGAGCAAGTACAATTATTCACATCTACTGCCTGTTTAGTCAAGCATCTGGAACATTCTACTACTTATAAAATTATGAGGCTGAATAAAGGACAAAAAAGTGTTGCATAATCTTGTATTAATTTTAATTGATGCCAACAAATATTACATTTTGATTATTCTTTGCAGCCCGACCAAAGGAGGCAGCAAACTGGATCTCATCACCAATGTCAAGTCCCAGATGACTGGCTGGTTGGGCTCTGGTATTCAGATCCCTGGGCTGAAGAAAACTGAAGCCCCACCCGCTGAGCCAGCTGAGGCACCACAACCGGTTGAACCTGAGGCAGAGCCCAAGCAAGAGGGCAAGGATGATGATGATAACTCGAGGTATAATAGGTACGAGGGATGGGCAGATAAATGAGTTTGTGTTTTGTTAACCACTTTCTTGCTTTAGTGTAGTTTTTCTGGAGTTTTTGGACTTTTGAAAGTTATTTTAAGGCTTTGGTTTGAAGATGAAAGCTACACTAAATTGGTTTAGATTTTGGGAAATATTTAGGACATTGAAATATGATAGGTGGAAATAAGTGTAGTCTTTTGGTACATAAGCCATGGCTACTAACCACTCTTTGTTCCACTGTAAACTAGCTTTCAGTCAAAACTGAAATCTTAACTGAAATTTGACATACTGAGTTTCACCCAAAATCCCTTTTGGTTAAATTATAATAATTAACTTTTGTATTTCAGGTAAAATTAAGAAACTATTATTTTAACCTGAAATGTGCTCATTAGCTCTATAACAAATTGTTCAATCAGATTGTATTATTTTAATAAAACATTTCATAGGAAATAAATTCAGATAGGACTATAATATTCTGATTAACTCATGCTGCTAGTCCCAACTCATATTAATGAGATGCTTATTAAATTTTAATGATCAAATCACCTAAGGGACTCAATGAGAAATCTGTCTTGCAAATAATGTCTCTGAAGAATATTAGTAGTGTCCAGAAAGGCAAAAATATAAAGTCAGCTTTATTAAAATAAATTTCTTTTCCAACAAGCCTTATCATCATACATTTTTCCATAGAGTCCATATTCTCTAGGAGTATTACATAATGCTGTAATGCAGTTAAATATTTATAAAATACATGTTGTTAAATCATATTTTTCCAAAATGTTCACCTTAAATATCACACGCTTTTGCAAACTGTCTGCAATAATCTGAATTACTTTTCACAATTTGATAGTTTAGTTCTGATTGGAATGCTTTTTTTTAAATAAATATTATGATTTTGATTTCCAGCTTACAGCACTTATTTTTATCATTAATAAATCATTCTAAATTATTGTTACACCTTTGTATATAATTGGACATATTTTTTAAATGAAATAATTAATTGTCTCAAAATTTTCCTTCACCTCACATGTACTGCTCACCTAAAAACTATTGACTGTTATTGAAACAATATAAGTGTCATGTATCACTACCGTCACCACTATGGATTAAATATTAGTCTTATATTTTCTTAAACCCATGCTCCAATAATTCTACCATTTTTGTCAAGTTTTATTGATGGAAATAAAACAATATATTTTCATATTCCTAACAGGTATATTACAAATGGATAAGGAAATTTACCAGATACATTAAAATAGAATTATATAAAATAAATAGTTCATCAATTATGTAATGTTTTAATTACATTTTTATGTGTCCAGTAATCAGTGACAATAATTGGTGCTTGATATGTTCTTTTCGAATAACTTCTTTGACAAAAATGGTACAACCAGACAGAACTACTTAGATTCACTCTGAAATTTATGATAAACTCATTTATTCTGCTCAGACCCCATTTTTTCTTTATTTATGCGTTTTAGTGTAAATATTATTACTCTCATTGTTGTGACATAGTTGGTATTAGCCTTGTATAATTTAGATTTTAACAATTTATATATACTTGAACTACTTTGGGCCCCGCCTAAACACAGACGACACAATCTACGGAAATTATTATGCTACCGTATGTTATAATACAATTCGGTAACGAAAATTCTAGATCGTATCACTGCCACAAACGGGCGTAGGTGCGTGCAAGCTAAAGGCTATATTTATAATTCAAAATTACGATAAACGTTTAAATTTGGTGTAATTTATAACAAGGATTAAAAAATCTCTATAAACGGACCTTTACTTCGACGCACCCTCACGCCGCTTGGTTTTCAACGTAAGAAATATTTAATCTTTTAAAACGGAACTCGTTTTCTACTTTACGTCACGATGTAAAAATATTTTCCCTTTAAAATCTGGTTACAAAGCAAAATTTAGTTTTATAAAAATCACTCGTTGCTATTTATTAACCCTTTGCGATCGGCGCCGCCCAGTCTTAGAACTTCTTACCAATTTTGTTAAGAGTTGTCATTTGATACTTCATACGAAAGAGTATAAACAGCTGAGGAACCTCTCCAAGAACCAATGCTGCCTTCCTATCGTTTTTCTATGTTATCTAACTTAAACACCGATTGGTACCTCTCAGTTCTTACTCGTCATCCGGCCTATCGTGCTAAACGCCGTGGCGACTGAGAGTCGCCTTCCGACCGCAAAGGGTTAAGTAGCTCGTTCACATAATTTCCACATAACGTTTCAACCCTTTTACTTTTTAGGGGTTGAATTAAACAATAGTGTTTCCTTTCCGTTTGGAACTATTTTTATCAAGAGCAATTTTCATTTCGCCATGGTAATGTAATAGAAAATATTCGAAAAGATTTTATGTGTGTAATTATATGGTATTAATTAAGAGGAATTCTCGGTTTTAGAAATAAAATTCGATAAAGAGCTGTTCTTGTGAAATCATAAAACAGTATTTTTTGGTTTTGCTTTGTTTGTGCGTCGAAGTTTGCTCTGTCCGAAGGTGAACTGAACAAGTCGACTCTGACCTTGTTCTCTTCCGATCAATGTTACACCTTGACGCGATGCGTATCTTATGTTCGTAAAAACTTATTTATAAAGCTATATAAATAATGTCTGAGAAGAAATTCATTATACAATTACATAAAGAGTAATTTAAAAAAAATTGGTTTTGAATTTTTACAAAAATTTAATTTTTGAAGTCACAATCCACCGACTTTTGAAATCTATTTGTCTAAAATAAATCGCCAGCCGCTAATCGCCGCTAGGATCTATCAGATTCTATGACCCAGGGGTGTCTAAAGATGTTCAGTTTCAGTAGCGCACCAACTTTACTGAAGATATCTCCTTGTATGTGTAGCGAATTCAGAACATGATCTCGTTCCTGTGTCCGTCCTCACATTTGTCACTGTCAGGCCGCTTTGGGCAGAGTTACGATGCTGACTTTCCGCCATGTAAAAGTTCAGAATTCTACAGAAATTACATTTCCCAAACGATGCTTAAATGCATAATGTGTTCATGTCTATGGTATTTTTGTATGTTATCGTCTCCATAATTATTTTCCAAAGTGAATTATTTTTCAAGGTTACATAACTTATTCCAGGAAGACGTGAGAAGTTCTTAAAATATTCCGTTGTAAAATATTATATAATACTATTTAAAAAGTAGCGAAGCAGTGATAGCCTAGTGATTAAGAATTCAGCCTCTTACTCCGGAGGTGCCGGGTTCAAATCCATGGCGCTCACCTCTTTACAAAAGTGCGTTCT
>DWEC01003207.1:0-10828 GCA_018245735.1 Microceris miodesmiata
AATGGATCTAATCTTCACAATTCCTGTCAATATTAATAGTCAGACAGACTTTAAACAGTAATGTTGAAATGTAAAATCAGACTATTTATATTTTCTTACACTTAGAATATGTCTTTAATTACTTGGCTCCCGGTGCGAAAATCTGTTCTCTTGGATCCCAAACCAATACGCTCAGCGTGGAAAAATTCGCCGTTGGGGTGACCTATGATCAGCAGTGGGCTGAGTAATGCTGAAGATGATGATGACCTACCTTTATAATCTGCTGGAGGTTTCCTCTGAAATTTTATACGTACAACATGGTATTTAATTCTTCAAATAAATTATTACCTTAAGTGCACTCTTATGCATATCCTTTCGAAGATTACAGGCGTCATGGCAGATATTTTTTATGTTTTTGAATAAAAATAGTATAGCCTACATATAAAAAAGTAATTGAAGTTAAGATTATAATGTACAAGCCCGTCGGACGTCCGGGCGATAGACCGATCACCGCTCGCCTAACAAATGAGCCATTTAAGCCGTCCATTAGAGTCTGCTCTGGGATTTTAAATTTAATACGTCGACTACATTCACTTAATCCAACATAAGCGATATCATGTTTTAATGGTTTCAATTTTGCAATATTACTTTAAAATATGTCACATGTATTTAGCCAATATATATATACAAAAATATCTCACATGTATTTAGCCAGCAAGGTAGAGCGGAGATTATATTGCTCTTCGGCAATTCACCAATTTCATAGTTCCCATTCCCCTATGCCATTGTGGAACGTGACGAGTTATAAGTTCTACTATGGAAAAGGAATTAGCTTGTTTCCATTCACCTAATTGAGACTTCGTACCGTTACTGGAATTTCATGTAAGAAAAACCAATTTGTGAAATCTAATAATACTACACTTCAGACAGATAATAAAAAATATTTACATATTTCCATCAATGTGTAAATAAAAAATGTACATTATGTAAATATCAATACGTAAAGCTGATAACTTTAGCTCTGCGCTTTCACACTTAAATCCGGCACGGAAAATGGTGCTTGGAAGTTTTTATTAGTTTACCGTGAAGTGCTCGACCTAAAATCTATTTGGAACTGTGCTAAGTGATACAATGTACACTACTTTTAAATAAATAGTGAAGAATAAACTTCAGTTATGTATGTCTTAATGTACATAGTATTTGATAGAGTATGCAGACTGTGTATACTTTATTTAAGATATATTTTCTGTTTATATCACTGCTTTCTCGCTGTCAATTTTATACTTTATGGTTCCTCAGTTCTATTGGCGGATAAAAAAATGTGTAAACAAAAGCCAATATAAAAATCCAATATATGAAGAAAAGTCAGTAGGTACCAGTCAGTATCGTAACGTTTCAATATTTTGATGGATTAAAATATGACGATGTAATTCTCGATTCATCCGACCCGCAATTCGTTCAGTATTCAGATTAAAATATGCTTTGCTTTGACACATAAGAGGAAAGAATGTCGCATTAATCATCGACTCGCTTAACAGGCGTACCGCTTTTACCGCGAGTTAAGACGTATTTCACGTAAATACTAATCATTTCACGCGTATTAAATCAGCAAGTTTCAATACACATGAATTTATTTTCATTATAAACATTAACAAAAAATGTCGAATTGGACTTTTAAGGCAATTAAAACATACGTATAACTCTACGGAATGTAGAGTCGTTCAAATGAATGTCTTAAAAAATGTAGAGTAGCGTCAAATTGAAATTTTTAATATTCCGCATCAACAGCCGTGGAATCGAAACGAGTATCGAATTACAGCTACAGTAATAAGTAGAGCAGTGGAACGTAATTAATATGCGCCATGTAAGTTATGTTAATTAAGTTCATTGATTGGTATCCCATTGGAGTCGCGGCTGGGTGATGGAGAGCACTGCTTCTTAATTGTATCGGTTTGTAGCTGTTCCGTTGTCGAGTTCCATTTTCGAATTTCAAAACGTGTCGAGTATTAATTTGGAATGTCAATTATAAATACTATGGTTATGGTTATTGTTAAATATACGTTGGAGATACAAACATGAATCTTCTTATCGTAAGTGAAATTGTTTTTAGATTGTAGAAAAGCAATCTTTTGTTATCCGACATCAAATTTATATTTATGCAACATTTATACTTGAGAATATTTTTGCTGTGTAAAATCGTAAAGTCACTGCCGGGAAATGAACAAGACATGCTTTTAATAACATATTCTGCTAGCATTAAAATTTTGACATTTAACTGTTCTTACTTGTAAGAACACAAAGAAACAATGAAACACAAATCAAATAAAATTTCATACTGCGAAATGTAACATAGTAACTAACAGACGAAGGGTCAAGAATAACAAAAGAATGTATATTAACTTGATCCCAAATCGGCACGTCAGCCTCCAGCGAATTCCGTGCACGGGACAACGGGACACACAGTAAAAAGGAAAAATATAAAAAGTTTTTGTCACGGCGAAAAACCACGGTACGTTTAAAGGCCCGTCCCAGTGACAAGGAAACACGCTAATAAACCGTAGATAAGGGAGAGTCGAACAATAAAATAACGCTGACGTGTCGCGCGAGCGATAAACACCGGTCAGTTTTAGATAAAACATGTGCCGTTTACTTCATTATTTGCGAAAGGAATTAAACTATGGATGATAAATTTAATAAATGTGTTACTATTTTTTTTGATATACGATTTGCAACCGCAAATGCAAAATATCAGATATTCGGAAATCACTGTAATTTGTTAAAATGTGCAATTATAACTAACGCAAAACAAGTACGTGTGCTTTTTTCATAATCTTGGACAAATTATGCTTACAAAGTATTTAGAATCATTTAAGTACCTATCATATAACGTAATTTAATCATGTTTACATTTATATATTCACGAAACGTTTAATAAGAAAATATTAATTTAGATTGTAAACAGTAAAGTGGGTCCTTCATTGTCGTCTGCTGAAGATTTCAATTAGCTGCGAGGTATTGAACTATCCTTGTCGGAAGCTGGCGCTCTCGTGTATCGCTCAACACTGGGTATTAGTTGAATTATCCGCTTATAAACGATGCGCTGGTACTATTCATATTAAACTACAGTGTTATTTGAAGACTATAGAAATTTTATTTTGAAAACATATCAAAAAATGCATCGTGCTTTTTACTTTCAGTATTAATAATATTAAATTTTGTTACCGACTGATACATAAGTCCTGTGCGATATAATCGATATACATAAGTGAGAAGTATAACTGCATACGAATATATAAAATGGAATGATTTTTGGTTATATCTAATGAAATTTTTGATTTGGAAAATTTACAGGACAGCTGTCATGTCACATTTGCTTCGTGTTCTGTCGTGACGTTATTACCGCAGAACACATGTCATATTCAAGTAGGATATGGGTGTACTTGGATTCGAGTTTATTTTCAAACTACGCTAAATGAAGTTATCGGCAAGTGACGACAGTACATGCGATCGGATATAGATATCGATTTGATATTTTCATGCAAAACTATAAATAAATTTATTGATTTTTCAACATCAAACAGGCTCGCATTGGTCTAGACAGGGGGCTGAAAGGTCGGCAGAGCAATTACCAACCTCCCCCGTGAAATCTGTCAGCTGTTATGTCGATAATGTTGTAACATTATGGGAGCGTAAAAACATTTAATCTTTACTGCATTAACAAATTAATCTGTATTGTGTAAATGGCTTGAATAATTTACGAATTTCATATTGTATTTACCAATGTACAATTGGGACAAATATGGGACTGCTCCACGTTCTATATATCACATAAAAAATAATTGTAAAAGTCTGTAAATGTTTGAATCTCTATGTGCTACGGCCTTATTTATTTTTATAAAGATATCTTTATAAAGGCATAGTAACAAATACACTTAAGAGATAAATCGCACATTAACAGTCCGAATAAGTCCACTGTTATACATCGGAAATTCTAAACATTTTTGAATATATTCCCCACGCGGTTTGGGAATCGCACAGCAGGACTTTTCGCGCCCTCTACGCTTTTGCTCGTAGGCAGCTAGGGCAGTTAGCCGTGCTTAGACATGCCGTGCTATACCGTAATTTGCCTGGCTTGAGGTGGAGGAGAGTACGAGTATTTTTTCTCCACCCCGACACTAATAAGAGAGAAAGAAGATATGAATAAAAGCAGTAATGACCAAAGCAAGCTCTCACCACGAGTAGGTCAAATTAAAACCTTAATTGTTAACTACGTATTCAAACTTAACAGTATGCGACGTACAGAAAATCGTATCGGTATAATTATATAATAAAAACCCATTTGGTTTATGCTAGTTTTTTAGTTATAAACCTATTGTAAAGCACGCGACAATAAGACTTGTGATTTTGTACATTGCGGTGTACCCTCCGTAAATCGGACCTCAATTTCTTTAACCTTATTATTATTGGACAAAAATAAAAGGAAGTCTATTTTCATGGCGATCATTTTGATAATATTAATGGTGGTCATAAACATTGTCATCGAATAACTCCGATCTGGTGAATATGTAAAGATATTAAACTGCTGACCTGTCCTGGCTGTTTGTCCGAAAATTACCAGTGTAACACACATATGGATGTATATAGAGACGGTGCAAGGTAGTTTCCTTTTTACTTAAGAATTCTCAGCAGCGATCCAACGAATCGCTCTGACTCCGA
Organism: Microceris miodesmiata; assembly: GCA_018245735.1. NCBI lineage: Eukaryota > Metazoa > Arthropoda > Insecta > Lepidoptera > Hesperiidae > Microceris > Microceris miodesmiata. The sequence goes on from DWEC01003207.1 coordinate 4,696, forward strand.
CGTCAAGATTAGCCGCGTCTCTCGCTTTATTTCTGAGCTAAATTTGTTCGCAGAAAACTTGTTTCCCTACAGTTCACTATTTCCATTTCGCACAGTGCAGTTGCAATCTGAGGCATTCATTCTTTGCTAAATTGGATACTGGAAATATAGACGTGGACGTTGTATATTGTGTTTGTTTGATGAAAAAGTTGTATGAATGATACGCAAAATACGGAAGTATGAAGTCATACAAAAAAACAAAAATATATTCTAACGTATACAACAGTCCATATTTTAGGCAAAGCTGAGGTCGGTTACTATGATTGGCTTAAGGTCGGATCATATTGAGTCACGATGCTCCAATACGGTTCTGTATTTTAGATTGGGGTTCCGTACATGCCTGACTATTTTCTAAGACTTGCGTACTTAGTTTATTTAAATTTAATTTGTTACGTCTCTTCCGGTCATACTTACGTTTTCTATCTCTTTTGTTAATGATGTTTTTGATAAAATATGAAATCTTTATAATTAATGTTATTGCTTATTGCAATAAACAAAGTCAGTTACGATTTTCCTTTGGATAAGGACACCGCTGGAGCTTATATACAAATTTCTATGGCTCAAAGGGCATGTTAAGCAATCATTGTTACTTGGAGGCGCTATACATGCCCGCAAGGGTCTGTGATCGTGATCATTAATGTTTTTGTTCATTACTGACAACTACCTTTATCGGTAACAAAGTGTTAGAACGACGAGTTTGTATGTTTCGTACAAATAGACCAAACAACGCAGCCCGAATGTCTTATGTGGCCTGAACGTGTGCAGAGACTGTGCTATAATTATTAAACGATATGTAACTTTACTCGATACGTTCTGACACGCATATTATATATCATACGACATATTTCGTACCGGAACTCGAAGCAAAACGCTGTGCCGTAAATCTAACGCCGACTGATGTCTGCCGCCGACTGTGGGATTATCCGCTTGAGATACGGAAGCTCTCAGCTTCGTTACAGCTGAAGCTTTAATGTTTTGTTGCTATAAATACTCGTACTGGGGCAATATGGTTAAATTTTTTGTCATAGCCCTTAGAAATCAGTGTACCGTAATACGTTGGGTTTAATATATTTGTCTGGTGTGCTCGTATATATTATGTGTACGATCCCGGCTCGTAACGACGTATTTCTTTGTTTAATGAAACAAAGCAACAAAAATATTAAAGCGACCCAAACATTACTAACTTAAATGTATTGTTATGGCATTTGTAAGTTACCCTTTATTGTTCTCGATGCTTGGATGTTATGTTCCGTGAATCGCATGATGTCGTGAGGTACTGCGAAATGTTTTCATAGTATTTATTTGCTAATTCATTTGTTAAGAATGTCCCTGAAATACTTTTTATGCAGCACTAAATTTTACACAGTAATTAAAACTTGAAATTGATTGACCTTTTGTTCCCGGAAATAGGTCTGTTACTATTATACCGTCTTTTGCTCCTAGAAATAGGTCTGTTACTATTATTCCTTCTTTTGTTCCCAGAAACAGGTCTTACTATTATGCCTTCTTTTGCCCCTAGAAATAGGTCTGTTACTATTATACCTTCTTTTGCTCCTAGAAATAGGTCTGTTACTATTATACCTTCTTTTGCTCCTAGAAATAGGTCTGTTACTATTATACCTTCTTTTGATCCTAGAAATAGGTCTGTTACTATTATACCTTCTTTTGCTCCCAGAGATAGGTCTGTTTGTAATTATACCTTCCCTTGTCTTGTTAATATCTCTTGTGGCATTCTGACTCAGTATATACAATTTAAGGCTTATTTATCAACACACATTAAAATAGTTTTTAAGGTAATTTTTATTCGTTAATACAATTATATAGATATTTAAAAATAAGTTGCATGAACAATAGGACGTCCCTTGTCTGAGACAATGTATTAAATAAAGAGAATATTACAGTTATATCTGTGCTTTAATTTTCGAATCACTCCAAGCTTGACGTAGTATTGAAATAATGCCACTTCAGCTTCACCTGGTAGTGAGTTCGTGTAATAAACGAACAGCTGTATCGACGGGACGCTCCCTGGAGACCGTAGCGAGTGCTCCCGCAAATTGCTCTTGCCTGTCGTGAATATTTCCTTTGCAGTTCTTATGCAATGTTCATTATGATTGCAAAGTTAATTATATTTATAATTTGCTGCTTCCGAATAGGAATGAGTTTGTGATATTCTCACTTATAAAGATTCACTTTCAATTCTAGGTAACATGCAACATATTTGATGACAAGTGGTAGTACTAAATTCCTCTGTCTACTCATTCGAAAAATATAGGCGTGATGTTATATATTTGTTCGTTTTTCAAGTACTTTTTACAATGTACAATTTACAGAAAGAGAATGACATCCTTGAGTAGTAAAATTGTTATGACGTAAATTAGTTGTAGCAAAATTATGGCATGACATATTTCATTTGAATAGGTTATATATTTTAATTTATATTAACTTATTTTTTGGGGAATACTCTTATTCCTGTCTTCCGCTCGGGGACTACCTGGGGAAGTTATAAAAATGTTGTGTTGCCTTACCTGCTGTGCTATACTTGGTATATGAAATGTATATACGCCTGTATTTCCCCAAAAGGGTAAGCAGCGTGAGAAGTTCAGGCCCACGTTAAAAATTAATATGCTCCAGCATGGAGTAGGGGGTTTAGCATATTGCCATACATAGGGCACAAATGACACTCCTTGCTCTGTGATGGGAATAAAGATAATATAGCTTTGATTAGGAATTTTCATACGATTTTTACTACTGGGGGTTTTTGGAAATATAAACCAATATACGTAGGTGTCCTTCGAAGTTTTTGCTTACGGTTTGCTTCATAATGTATACGTGTTAAATACTCAATATGCGGGGGAAAATATACATTCATTAACAACAAGTACAATTAATGTTTTTGTTCTATTATATAACGTGAATTTTTAAAAGTGTATATCGTTTACTATAACGGTGAATAAAAAACGATAGATCTACTATATACCTTGTATTTATTCATAATGATTTCAAGTACGTGTAATATTTGACAACCCGCCCTTGGCCTATGCGGTAATCTATGGTTTTAACCCTTCTCATTTTCAGAGGAGACCCACGTCTATAATAATTTACTATTGTCACTTTTGTACCATTCTGTACAGAGTATACGTGGATCCATATTTATCAAGAGTTATTTGAAAACACGTTCATATACATAAAGATTTGAATAACATTTTGATGTGAATAAGGCATCCTAAATACATAAACATTTTACAAAGTAAAAGTGTTACAGCACATAAAATATATCCCGTTCTGCTAACACAGCAATGAGAGATATAGCGTTTAAAGTTGAACGTATAAATGTTAACAACGTGAGGTCGTCGGGAAAATAATACAAATCGTCTTTAAACAGAAAACGGGAGCTGGAAAATAAAGTCTGAGGTGGAATAGTTTTAAACTATTTTGTTGTGGAAATGCGACGTGTCTTGACGGAATTATTCTTTATGTTGAGAAAGCTGCGGATATGAGACCGGATGTGCCCGGACTCTTTTCATATTTGTGTCATAAAAATTTCCTTCCCTATCAAATGTATTGACTTCAATAGAAGTTCGTCGTAGCACAAAATACATGTGTGTCATATATTTCAAGGATTATAAGTATTTCTTTTCCTGTCCTTTGTGTCAGGTACAAACTACGAGTAAATGTATTTTGGTAGCATCATTTTGACGTACAAAAAGTGTTTGAACGTGACGTACAATTTTGAATAAATGATATTTGAATTTGAATTTAAATATTTGCTTAGTAGATCTACTTGGGTCCTGATACCAACACCTAGATAGCATAATTTTAGATTTAACTTGTAATAATTTTGCATGTATATATCTGTATATATAAGGTACCTTGAAAAAATTTTATACTACAAAAACGTATAGGATTAAGTTCCTACAGGCACACCTTAAATATATTGAAACTATGTTGATGACGTAACACGGGCGCCGCTAACTTCCGTTTTAAATTCGACTGTAATTCTTGCAACAGTTCTTCGGTACAGTTTTATGACTCATTCTCTTTTTGTTCCCGTAATAATTTGATAATGCCTTGGGTAGGAGCATTCAAGCTGCCGGTTTCCGATATTGTGTTACGTGGGGAAATGGGGAAGTTGGTAAATTAAATTTTGTACTTATATTATTTGTACTTTTTTTATTTTATATGTTATGTACTATGTTGTTTTCATTATTTACATATATATTTATTTTCTTGTCAGTATATAAAATAATAATATCCGACCCATTCATGATTTCACTGTTGGAATATCGGTCTCTTCAGATATTGAGGAGAGTTAAGGCCATAGTCCGCCACGCGGACCAACTACGGGTTGACAGACATGGCTTGGCTTGACTTGTCAATATATGCCACGCCAGATCTTTCACGCAATAGAAAGAGTCAATTGCAGAACCATATTTCACGATATTCTATTCGTTATTATACATTAGCTCTATAATATTTTCCATGAAATTCCTTTACAAACTAAATAAACATGGACAAAAATTGTTTCGAAGAATCAATCATTTCAGAAATAAAATAGTGAAGAATCACTTGATATTATAGCGCTATAACTTGAACTATACTCACTAGCAAGAGTTACGTTTGAACTGGAGTTACTAACTTAGATAGTACGGTATACATTGCGGAGAATGTTAGCTTCCGGTCTCCGCGCTTGTTCAGAGCCTTTAATCATGTTACGTGCTGCGTCACTAGATTTTAACCGAACCAAGTCAAAGTTCACGCCTCTATTACATTTAACAATACTACACATCTATATTATTAAGATTTCCCTTAGATTGGAACATATTGGAAATAGTCTGTGTGCTAGACCACACTGTCACTATTGGCTTGGTAAATTATGTATTGGTTTAGGTATAATTTCTCGGGATATCTCCAACACTTTCGCATCTATCCCCATTTGCCTTTATAAGCCCTTTCCGTATAGCTAGGTCGGACTATTTAATGATAAAAAAGTGTTACTGTTCAATACCTTTTTTCTGTTAGTTTTTAAATTGTTACTTACTCTATACAAATTTCATGTTAATCATTATAATTGTGTTTCTGGACGCTAATAGTTTATTTTAATTCCGTTATTGCCACGTTGGTCCAGTGGTCGTAAGCGCGACTGCCGATTAGGAGGTGCTGAAAAGAGGTCCTAGAATTTCTAGTAGTGACTTGAGTCTGGATCTATGCTCGGTATATGGCAATAGGCCCACTACCCATTCTATGAGACGTAAACGTAATTGGTGAAACGTGGGAGTGTACTATACTCCTCTGCCTTCCCCTTCAGCGGTTACGGGTGTGATGTTACATAACGTTAATTCTATTATTGTAACCGACAATTGATAATCTTCTGAAATTACATTAAGAAGCGATTGTAACTTCTGACAACGAATATTAAATTTCGGAATCTCTTATTAATCGCTGTAAATTTATTCTCGTTGGTTATAAACATGCATAAACAAATCGAAACATCTACACAATGTATTCTGAATGACGTCATTGATTTCTTTGTCAGTAATGTATTTTTATGTCAGTATTTTCTCTGTTATTAGAGCCGAACAAAATCACAATATCAACAGTTCCAACTAGCTCGGAGTGGGATAGTTCTGAACGAGTACTCGTTCACTCATTCATTGCTTTTGACTCATGGAAAGTGGGTCGCGGACCTCATCATTAATCCCGTATCGACTCAATTTCGTATTCGCAAACAAGAGCGAATATTTCTACCAAGTTGACACGCAATAATCTTTCTTCCTCCCTTTTCTCTTGTAACTTCAGTTACTTTTAGAGTTTCTTTTGTCTTTGTAACTTATGTGTATAAAGAGAGTTATGAATGTAAATTTGATGATCGGTGTTATCCGCCAACCAACCAATGTAATAGCTCAATTCAAGGTCATTTATGGTATTTTTATCATAGCGAGCTTATGATTACTCTGAATTGTAATTTGAGACCATTAACTGTTTATTATGACTACCTCGTTGGTCGTGTTGGTTGCAATTGCGACTGCCGATCGGGAGGTCCCGGGTTCGATTCCCGGGTCGAACACTACAAAATTTTCTAATTTAGATTTTCTAG
>DWEC01003208.1:0-10828 GCA_018245735.1 Microceris miodesmiata
GAGCGTGCCCCTCGCCGTGTTCCTCGAGGCCATCCACCACTACACGCAGATCCTCTCTCGTGTTGCCAGTGTGTGATATTATACTTATAATTCAATTTAATAAATACATTTATACATGACTGTTACATTTATTATTTATGTTCTACATAAATTTTGACTTTTATCATAAATAACTATTTATCATTAAAATTCCCTATATATACATATTTCTTGATGTTAAGATGATTTAGACGATCTTCGTCGTGATCACTTTATACATAAAAATTTTAAAATGAACATGGCAAACCAGAAACTATATTTTTAAATAAAAATAAATTAAAAATAAGACCAAGGTACGATACGGCCCACCACACCCCCCCACACCCGCATACTTGCAGTTCTCTGAATTATCTTTATATTTCTGAGTAAATGCTTCCATATTTTTTTAAATATTTAGCGTTTATAAATAATATTTTGCCAAACATTATTCTTTCGAAAGGTATAATACTGAGCTATTTTTTGTACCAATTTTATTAAAATATACGTAGTACATTAAAATTATTACTCGTATTATTAAAATAGTGGGACAGTACCTACTAAAAATTAAAATGACAATACGTCGAAGTTTCTCGCCGGGTCTTCTCAATTGAGGCCTTGTTTCGACTGTGTAAAAATAATGCACAGTCATTTGTAAGTGCCCCTATTACACCTGTACATAATAAACGTATTTGATTGTTATTATAAATAAGAAATATTCTGTGCTCTGATATTGTAACAAAACTTTATGACGCGGCTAACGATCGTTTCGAGCACAAATGTCTACACACAAGTGTAATTTCATAAAATCATACAAACCGACAAGCTATCGAGATCATCTACAGCAATGCGGATGTGAGCACGAGCCGGCGGATATAACGCCGGCAAATTATTTCGGAAGCACTCACATGAGTATATATAGGAGATTTTTTTAGTATAATATTTTTTTTTTTCATTCAGCCCATCTTCATCAACAAAACTATTATAATCATCAACACCTTCATTCAACGATACAATCATCATCATTATTACTGTCAGTCTACATCACAGCACTGTAACACACATGTGTTTCTTTTAAAGGGTTTTTTTTATAAAATCAACACGTCCGGCATACTGTTTATGAAGCCGAGAGTACAATTTTCGTACCGTCTAGGCTTTCCTTCTCTTAGCACCAGAGTACTTAACCGGACTTAGGTACAGCGTTTTAAATGTTTTTTTTATTATAATTTTACCATAAATACAACTGGTGAGGGCGTAGCTTCTTCGTCTCTGAACTCCAATACAAAGAATTGATGTGAAAGTGTAACATGGAAATGCAGCCGCAGTCTTTTTCCATTCAAATCTTAGTTTGTAGGCTATAAAAGTTTAAAATCAGTCTTCGTTTATAAGTTCGCGGATATCAAAAGCGTTTATATATTTATATATATATATATATTGGAAATCTCTTTCATTGTATGACAAACATATTCTTCTTTGTATGACAAACATGAAAAGTTTAAACACAAAATTTTAAATTCGGAATTGCAGTTCTAAAGCCTTTTTCTCTTATTGTAACAAACGCTTTTTGGTTCGTAAACACAGACAACAAGCAATTAAGCCGATGAAACGGAATTAAAAAGTTAAGTAGGTATGTTATAAGAGATAGAATGGAACACGTTGAACTAGCTAGCACGTTTGTTTTATGATTGTTAGATAGACTATAGCATTCGTAATGGGTATGCTTACTCTACTAGTTAACAGTAAAACCTTAGCTGACACCTTAACTACACGACGTAAATTACTTTCTATGTAACCCCCTTTAGAATCTACCGCTATGGAAGTAGACAGTGGACAGCTATCTATGGAAGTGGTACGAACCCTGGATAGATAACTTTTCAACTGTTAGATTTTAAACATTTTCCACTTGTCCTTTGAACCATAGATACAGCAGTACACGCGTGACCTAAATGATATTTATTTCCTAGCAAATGGCATAGTTCGTTATCATTATAACACATTAATTGTTCATTATGTATGTTTGAATAAAGTCAAACAAGAGTCGGCCTCGTTTTATGAAAGTAGACACTCAGATTTGATTCTAACACCAAATTTTACCAAGCAACAATGTCGGCACTGTTTATTTGTGGTCAAAATTCTGTAACAGTTAAACCAATGAAATAGGTTGTTAAAACATCATCCTTATAGACACTATGTATGTAGCATCCGCATTGCCGACTGGGACACTACACTGGGACTGACTCCAAGAGCCAGGACGAGGGGTTGTGAAAGAATGTTCGGCAAGTCGATAGGCCACAACAGCTAGGTTAAAATGCACTGCACGTACCTGAGTCTGCGTGGGTCATCGCTGGGTCTTCCACCTCCGGAGGAGTTTACGACGTCGATGTGATGTGAAGAGAATCCCCGTTTGGGTGGATATAACGCGCGCGTCCGTTGGAGCTTTTAATGATAGTAACACACGCGTCCGATCGGGTCCTTATTTCATTACGATAACGAAACAACAAGAATAACAGATAGGATGATCCAATTAGCTATATATAAATTAAATATTTTAGTGTACATCTTACATTACTCTGAGTATAGTATATCAGCTATATTATTATCTGTATATAAGCGAAATAGCACTGTCTGACTCATCATGAGATTTCCGAAACTTGACTTTGGCATAATTTGACGAAATTTGGCATAGTTATTTATTTCGGGATGTAGACGGATAAGAACGGATTTACAATAATTAATTATATATATTTAATACGATAATTAATTATATAGATAATTATTAATTAATTATATTATATTTACGATAATTTAATTAATTATTCGCCTACCATTACATACGCCCCTTCCTACTCCTCGCCTGTCGGTCCCCTCCCGCCCGTCGCATATTCACTTTTCTCCCCTTTCTCTAGCTATTATAATAATATTATTTAGACCATATATCAGACCACACATATACTCACCTACATTCACCGACGTACATCCAAACCGGTCACGTTTAGAAACGGTCACTATGGCAACCGTTGCTATGGTAACCGTTGGTGTTCCTATTTGAAAAATTTATTATAAGTTGTGTTGGTAATCTTTGGGGAATTGTGTAATAATTTAATTGAAAAAAAAAATTGTTATATTTTTAATTTAAATAGTATTTCATTATCGGTTAATACTAGATTAATTTTTTATATATATTTTGCAGTAGTAACTTTTCATAATGCACGTTGAATATATTTCGATAGATGGAATACCTACTTCTTCCAAAGTTTTCGAAATTCTTGGCGTTCGCAGAATCTTTGTTTTCGTCTCTGTCTTTACTGGTGTGTACGGTGACGTATCGATGGCTTATAAAATGGGAAAAATTATTATTACTCACGTGTCCAACAAGTGGGATCGGTTTAGATGCTACACTCAACTGCTATCTGGCGCCCCTTATGATACTAAAGAATTTTAAGTTACAGAAATATCTAAGACAAATACGTATAGATCTATTTGTGAAATTATGGTGGCTGCAGAACTATTTACTTATCAGTTCGAAATGTATCAACGTGGACGCCTTATAGCTTCATTATAAGCATTTCGATCCTATTAAATTGCCTTGACGCCATTGAAGTGAGTCCTTGTCCAACAGTGAAACCGTAAGAATTTCAATGATAATGATAATTTCGATGATAATGGCTCAAGGCCATGAACTGATTTAAATTTGTTACAGAAATAGTTTGAATCCCGGGGAAAGACTCAACCCCTTTTCTATGGTGGATGTATAACATAACAGCTTAAATCGTTGGATTGTGGTACACTTTCTACATCCTCTGCCTACTAACCCTTCGGGGAGAGTCAGTCGTGATATTTTATGTTGTTCGGTGCTGACTCTATAACAAGGAAGTATGCGGGGGTTGGGGCGGTCCAAGTTATCGCGTGCGGACAGTATAACTGAAGCGTCCATACAATAACGTACTGTGGCATTTCGTATAATTTTTTTATCGATTCTTTGGAAGTATTTGCTGGAGAGTCATTGGACATTATTGTCTCATTCAGAGCAGTGTCACATTAGTAATTCATATAATTATATGACGTTTCTACCACCAATCATCTTTTTATAAACATAGGTACAATGTTTTGGGATACATATAAATAGTGTATATTACAGTGGTAAAGTGAAAGCAGGGACTAGCAATTTTTATATTATATTCTAGCATCTTTTCTATTATATTCTATTTTGGCTCCATACTCTAATGATCAACCATTTGTCCTATAAGATATTGAACTTGTTACATTTTCATAAGTACATGTTTTGTTTGGGTACTAAAAGTATTTGTTTTTGGATCAAGCTTGCCTTGTGGACATGCTGAACGAGATGTAAAGTCGGCCTGAAGGTAGGCCGGACTTTAACTTCTTAAGGTAGTCTCAGTCTCAGAGCACGTCGTAGGGCGAGAGCGGAGGCGGTAGCGGACGAGATATAGAACACATGTATAGATTCGCTTCTTGCGTTTGTTGACGGAACAAGCGATAATTTCTAGCGTGTGTATTAAATTATATTACAAATTTAAATCATATTATTATAACATTTAAATATTGAATCGCATTTGCCTCTTCACAACTCTATAGCTATATATAGTTTTAGTAACGCCTGGCAAATCAAAAAAATAAAATAAAATTCATATATAAATAAGTTACACTTGGTCCATAGTGAAATATTCACCTAACTATTCGTACTTGTGTAACGAGCGGTGTGCGTGTACAGTGACAGCTTTGTATAAGCTATTGTAATTAACGTCAAGTAGTAAAAATAAATTTTGAGTGAATTGTTGAATTCTGAAAATGTTAAGTATATATTTGGCGCCCTTTGGGAAGGTCCCGGCCGCTCGCCGCCGCTCGCCGCCGCGCTCGCCCGCGCATGCGCCTGCAGACTCGAGTCTTAACGTCGCCGCTTATTGTGCTACTTGTTCTGCATGGATTATTTGCAATGCGATGTCGCGGATTCGATTTGTTATTTTTGTTACTGCATATTTGTCACATCATATATACATGTATATTATCGTTAATGTTGTAACTGTATTGAAATGCGAATGAATTGTGCTTATACCAGAATTATCTTTGTGTATATTTGAGAGAGGGCGTTGACTAAAAATGTGTTTTGGGTGTAATAAAAAATATTGTATAAAACCAATTGGACTTAGTATTTTTTCTAAAATTTGGAAGTTATAAAGTCGTAGCCTCCTTAAATACTTAATTTTTTTTAGTAAAGAAAAATAAAAAACGAATCGATGCTAATCAAAATCTACTTATAAATAGAGTATTCTATCTGTTGATCTGCATACAGTAAATAAAAATTAAAACAATATTTGATGTATTTCGATACTTCAGTTCTCAACATGAATATTGCAGTAAGTTTTAATTAGATTGAACATTTTTCAGGCCTCCAGCCGCGCCTCCGACGCCGGCTCTCCCCAAGGATTTCCAGGATGCCTTGGACATAATTTTTCCGACAGAAGTGAAGAAGATCTCGAATGACATAGTTCAAGCTCAGCAGGAGCTGTTCGGCATGCCGCCAGGCCTGTCGCCCTTTCCGATCGGCATGGCGCCCTTCCCGCAGCTGAGCCTGCTCGGCCAGCCGCCGCAGATGCCCATGATGATGCCCTTCGATCTCAACAACCCGCTCTTCCAGCATCGGCCGCAGCTGTACGACACGCACGTGCCGCTCGTTCCCAACCAGAAGCGGACCAACAACATCGCTCGACCGAACAAGAACGGACCCAAGAATAAGAATCAGGCGAGCAACAAAAACAATCAAATCAATAAAAACGGCCAGGGCAACGACACCAACTCCAAGCAGGAGGCAGAGGACAAGGAAGAGGAGAGCGGGAGCAAGCCGCAGCTGAAGGCGAACGCGAGGAACAAGGAGGAGCTGGACGAGCTGGCGCTGCTCGGCATGGACGCCAGCGACGTGGGCGTCGGGCTGTAGCCGCCGCGAGCGTAACTGAGCGTTATGATTGCGGCCGTCTCATTAAAGTCGCCGTGAAATAGGAGTGAACCACTGTTGGGTCTGGTTCCGGACACGTTACTTAGAACTCTTTCGGGCGAGGCTGACGTGGCAGCTGTCAGTATTGTCGGCTATTAATAATATTATATAGGAGGATTGTACTTTGTGACTTTGCATTTCCCAATTTTGTCATGGGTCTGTTTTATTATTTTTTATGTTACAAATCTCTGTCGATTTACGAAAATTTATTTAAAAGTGTATTCCTTATAATTTTTTGAAAGTACAGTAATATTTTATCGGAATGCAGTAATTACATCCTGGTGTTTTGAAACTTTGTATCTTTGTATGGCATGAACGGTTGTTGCTTGGTATTTTGGGTAGTGTAATAAAGTGGTCACAATTCAGAGGAATTACTTTTAAAAGTTTTATGTGGAATGCGATAAATGTATACCTATAGGTTCGATAAATGTATACCTATTGGGTCAATTGCTCTTAACCTATTAAAAAGCACTCGTCCCAAGAACCGGCTCGAAATACCGTACTGTACTTGTCAATGTGAATACAAATGTATGGTGTAATGTAGACATAACTATAGTTGTTTAGGATATATTACTTTTTCTAATCTGTAGGGGAAAGTTTCAAATTGAATGTTACATTGTGTATCGTGTGATAAGATATCAATTATAGTAGTTATAAAATTAAGACGAATGTTGTTTTATTGAAAAAATTAAAAACGTTACACTACGCCTGTATTCCCCAAAAGGGGGAGGGGTTAGTCAGAGTAGTACAGCACTCTCCTACGTTTCAAGAGTTACGTTTAAGTCCCATGGAATAGGTGCTCACCACCTATTGCCTATTGCTATATGCCATACACAAAGTACAATTCCGAACTCCCGAGTCACTGCTAAAAATTCTAAATTAGAAAAGTCTAATAGCACCCGATCCGAGATTTGAACCCAGAGCCTCGCGATCAGCAGTTGCGCTCGCAACCACGGCCAACGAGGTAGTAAAAAATAGTGTAACTAACACAACTTAGTTTTATAAATGTATATTAACTCATTAATGTTGACAATGCCACCCGTTGGGTAATTTAAAATTTTTACGGGCAGTAACCACCTAATATTTGAATAACCCTCAAACATTTGGATACATTCATTATAATTAGGTACTGAGATAATATTCGATAAAAATCGGTTCGCAAAATTCATCTCTCTTAATGAGAGTTCGACGGAAACAAAACACGACATTGACCTGTAGCTTGTAGTGCGATAACATGACCAAATCATTAATAACCTATATCTATGAGAATAACGTAGTAGGTAATGAAGTAATGGGGTACTCGGATTTCATTCATACGCAGACTCGTCGCGAGTTGGATTAGTTCCTACGTGACCGTTCAGTGCCCTTGGTAAGAGGGATTGATAAATATCTTTAGACAGCCTTATTTTTATTATTATATATAATAATCTTGTAATTATTATTATATCATCAAGACAGTTCTTTCCGAGGTAGACAGAGGTCCGAGTGCCAAATATCACTATCCTACAAGCCTGTGCTTCTATATTTTGTACCTCATCAGTGTAATTGTTTCGTAAGAAATTTTTATTATAGGGGCAATGCCCTTATCTATACAAATATAACGATTTTCCTATCTTGGGCCGTTATAAGTTACTTCATTTTGTTTATGATGGTTACAATCTTTGTTTCATTGCTGGGAAACACTTTTCTTAGCAACAGCTGTACTGGAAATTTGTGGAGATTCAGGTTTCAAGTATTCAACACGCCTGTCGATGTTTTTAAATTGCTTTGAAGGGAACCCAAGCAGTTTCACGATGGATTCTTATGTAATCTTTGAAGCATAGAAACACTTATGGGATATACTACTAGCTGTCACCTGTCAAATGTCAAACGCGTCTAGCTTCGCATAACTTTATAGATCACTTGTAATTTTCAATCGTGTCAGCTACGAGGCGCGTAATATGAGCTTACCATTAACTTCCTGATAACTAGTACTAGAAATTCCTACTACATAATCGGTTACAAAAATTTCAGTAGTGCCCGACCCAAGAATCGAGTCCTGGACCTTTCTATCAGCGGTCGCACTTGCAACCACTAGGCCAACAAGGCAATTAAGTTATAATTTTAATGTAGTATGAGTGCAGAAATTTGCGTTGCAATAGCATCAATTCTTAGTAAAAGGCGTAGTTACTGTTGCGGACCGAGATCTTTAATTTGCTTTTAATTCCCACACGGGGAACAATAAGCATTGTTTTAAGGTAGCGGTTGTTCTACTCTGATGAACCGTATGCATTCTAATAGATTATGGATATTAACATTAAATCCAATGTAAACAGCTCGATCAAAATAATGGAATTGAGGAAACCAATCATGTGAAAACGAGCCATTATAGAAATGAAAATTAAACCTTATTTTTTTGTAATAAGGTTTATTTTATCTTAAATAACTTTAGTACTTGTAAAACTTTGCTTCCAACAGTTTTATGCCGCGTCATGGCAATATTTAAATACGTAGTAAATATGTAAGTTCGTCGTTATCGCATTAATCCATGTCACGAGCCACTTTAAATAAGTACTCTATCACTATTACTAACAAAATTACAGGTAATATCCGGTACTTATCATTTTGTACATGTAGGTACGTATGTTATCTTCGTTTTAAACTAGCATTGTGTTATAATACATAATATATTACTACATAACGAATGACCATAGTTTTCGTAACAAATTCAGGATCGTGGTTTACAGTTATAAAATCTAAACAAAATTGTATTAGAAGTGTCACAATCAGTTTGAAGTTCAAACGATGGACAAACAACAATACAGTATGCATGTTATTAATTGCAAGGAATAAATCACACACAGCGGAGAATATTTCCTACTTATATCCTTCAGCGAGAAATAATGTGGTCGGAAAGAAGAAAACTGTGGAAAAGGAATTTGATTAATTGATCTCCCTAACAATATTCATTTCAAAGCAATGATTGTTGCGTCTTATGGGCAGGTGATGCCTTCACACGCTTCTCTTAATAAGACTCAATAGGGGACGTTTTACCTAATTTATTTGTAAGCGCAAGGAAGGTCTAAAGCCAGCAATATTTCAGAAAAACCTGAAAACGTACCCGTCTTTTTGACGAGTGACTTTCTGAACAGCGCCGTGAGATTCTAGGGCCTCTAGGCAATTAATGCCTGGGATATTCCCCACAGCCCAATGATAGGTTTAACCTACAATAAAAACATTATTAAACACAAAATTAATTTTCCTTATTTGCGAAGTTTAACCATGCTAAGTGAATATGTAAAGAATGCACCTATAATTATATTAGCAAAAAATTTTACAGATTTTACAGAAAACCATTTGAATATCGGTGCATTTTGTTCACTGATAATCTAGATTCGCCTTTAATCACATAAAATGACTAATTAATAATTATACAAATTTATTCCGTATTTAATTATTATTTACTTACCTAATAATAATATGACGTTACTACCTGTCTTATCTCGTCGTATCACATTAAAAACCCGTAATTCTCTTTTTTATTTTTATAGACAGGTGAATCTATATTTTAAAGATGTGTACAAAAAAATTGACGAATTAAATATTTTTTTGACCATTCCTTCATGCAGGATATTAATCGACCGCCTTAATTAAATGTTTGAGTTTGGTAACAACAGGTTTAACAGTTTAAGAGTTTTCCGAAACACATGAATGATGTAAAATTCGTGTACAAGGAGTATGTATGTCGTGTATAAAATACCGTTTTGTGAGCTTTAGCTATGTACGTGCTGTCGCTTTTTGACAGTTACGTATATTGAACCAGGCGCATGCATTAAATTATTCGCGCTCGCCAATGTAAAAAATACGCAAGTAAAGCCGGAATACCACACGAGGTGATTAATGCCATCAATCTTGTATGAGAGCAACCGGTCCTGTGATTTCGTGTATCACTCATCACTCAGTAATAGTTGGTATTTTATGAGCTGCGCACGCTTCGGCGCGCCAGTGTGCTGGAGTGATTCAACTGACGCGGACGTTTCAACAGTTGCATCATTTCGTAAGTTATATTAAATGAATAATTTAAACAATGGAATAATATGGGGTTCCTGAATTAAGAACCCTGGTTCAAATATTGGTTCGTCTGTATTAAGATTTCATGTGTATTTCATGTTTAACTGGTGATTGAAAATATTTTCCTCGTCCGTATTATTATTTTTAAGGTAAAGAAAACTTCCGAGTAAAATATTTATTTTCGTAAGTTACGCAGTTATTGTATTTCTCTAATCGCCATTTTTGTTGTTCCTGTGTGGATTATGTTTGTAAATAATATGTTATGAGAGTACATATATATAAAACTCAATATGACTCTACTAAGAGATTAGAATTTTTCATACATTTAAATTCGTATGTGCAGGCTTTTACCGTTGGAATTTACTAACTTCATCTTTTTTGTCTAATAACAGCAAGACATATATGTGCCAGTACAACAATACTTGACCTGTGTTCTTGTCTGAATAGGTGTTGTTTAAACCATGTACATATAGTTACCCAACTTCTATAGGAAACGAAACTTCGCTGACGATAGTTACTGTTAATGCCATTACACATACCATTACACATAAAACAACTTTAAATATAATTGATTACACAGACGTATTGCAAAACTCTTTCATTTTTGTTACATAAAATATTTGGATGTATACTTAATGAATTTCACATCATGTAAAATAACAATGAAAAACAATAGTGTTTTACAAGGAAACATATGATTATAATTATAATATTATATCCCTGGTAGAAGCTGTACAAATCAGACTTTCATTT